>JAQQSV010010927.1:0-13141 GCA_028646515.1 Pseudochirops corinnae | reverse complement strand
GCTAAGTAAGAACAGCTCCCAAAACCTAGACTCCTTCTTTCAGGAAAAGAAGGATCATGGGAGAGAGAGGGAGGAGGAGAGCACAGCCAGAGCGCCCCCACCAGAGGCCTCCAATAAACATGAAGAATGCCTTAAAGCTAGGGATGAGCTGAAGAAGGACTTTCAAAACCAAATAAGGGAAGTGGAAGAAAACTTTGGAAGAGAAATAAGAATGTTGCAGGAAAATCATGAAAAGAGAGTCAGCAGTATGACTGAAGAAATCAACACCCTAAAAAATAGATTAACTCAAATGACAAAAGAGGCCCAAAAAGCCAATGAGGAGAAGAATGCCTTAAAAAGTCACATTTGCCAGATGGAGAAAGAATCTCAAAAGCACTCTGAAGAGAATAAAAAATCAAGTAAGAGCAATAGAGGAAAAACTGAGGAAAAATGAGAGCAATGAAAGAAAATTTTGAAAAAAATAATTAACAGCTTGCTAAAAGAAGTACAAAACCTCACTAAAAAAGAACTCCTTAAAAATTAGAATTGGTCAAGTGGAAACTAATGATCCAATGAGATATCAAGAAACAATAAAACAAAGTATAAAGACTGAAAAAATATTTTTAAAATGTGAAAATTCTCATTGGAAGAATAACTAACCTGCAAAATAAACCAAAGGGAAATAATTTAAGAATTATTAGACTACTGGGATGGCTAGGTGGTGCAGTGAATAGAGCACTGGCCCTGGAGTCAGGAAGACCTGAGTTCAAATCGGCCTCAGACATTTAACACAAAAACTAGCCATGTGACTTTGGGCAAGTCACTTAATCCCAACTGCCCTCCAAAAAGCAACAAAAAAAAAAAGAAAAAAAATTATTAGGCTACCTGAAAGCCATGATTTAAAAAAAAGAGCCTAGATACAATATTTCAAGAAATTTTAAAGAAAAACTGTCTAGCTGTCATAGATCTAGAAGGCAAAGTTGAAATTGAAAGAATCTATCAATCATTTTCTGAGATTGTAAAATAAGAACTCCCAGGAATATTATAGACAAATTCCAGAGCTCCCATGTCAAGAAGAAAATATTACAAGCTGTCAAAAAGAAATAATTCAAGTACCATGGAGTTATAGTCAGGATCACACAAGATTTAGCAGCTACCATGACAGAGAAGTGGAAAACTTAGAATATTATATTCTGGAAGTCAAAGGACTTTACATTACAATAAAAAAAAAATAACCTGCCCTAGAAAAACTGAGTGTAATCTTAGTGGGGCAAAATGAATATTTAAAGAAACAGAAGACTTTTAAGTAAAAAATTTGACATTCGAACACAAGACTAAAGAGAAGCGTAAAAAGATAAATATGAATCAGAAAACATAAAGGACTTGAAAAAGGTGAGACTTTTTACATTACCATGTGGGAAAATGATATGTTTAGCTCCTAAGAAATATATCATTATTAAGGCACTTAGAAGGATTCTCCTTAGTGAAAAAGCATGTATGTGAGTCTATTATGTTGGGTTGATTTAAAAAAAATAATGGAAGAGTAGAAAAAGAAGGACACACTGGAGAAAGGGAAAGAGTAAGGAAGAAAAGGGAAAATTATCCTACATAAAAGGTGTAGAAGGAAGAGTTTTTTATAATGAAAGGGAAAATGAGGGGGAGCAGACAATGTTTGAACCTCATTCTCATCTGAATTTGTTCAAAGAGGGAAGTATATGAATATACACATACAGATGGCTATAGATATTCATCTTACCCAGGGAAGAAGGAGTGGAAGGGGCTAAAAGAAAGAGGAGAGGTGATAAGAGGAAGGGTACATTAAGGGAGGTAATGACCAAAAACTAAATAGATGCTTAAGCTGGGGATAGGGTTAAAAACAAAAAGGATAAATAAGAGAGAATAAGATGGAGGGAAATCCATAGTTAGCAATAATAACTGTGAGTGTGAATGAGATGAACTCTTCCATAAAATGGAGACAGATAGTAGAATGGATTAGAAACGAAAATCCAATAATAAGTTCTTTACAAGAAAACACTTGAAGCAGAATGACACATATAGAGTTAAAATAAGGAACTGCAAAAGAATCTATTATATATCAGCTGAAATAAAAAAAAGCAGAGGTAACACATTGATCTCAGAGAAAGCAAAAGCAAAAATAGACCTAATTAAAAGAGAAAAATCAGGGAAACTACATTTTGTTAAAAGATAACATAGACAATGAAGTAATATCAATATTAAGCATTCGTGTGCCAAATGGCTAATATCCAAATTCTTAAAAGTTAAATGAATTACAGAAGGAAATAGTAAAACTACAATGGGGGGACCTCAATTTACCCCTCTCAGTCCTAGATAAATTTAATTATAAATAAAAAAAGAAGTTAAGGAGATGAATGGAATTTTAGAAAAGTTAGATATTATAAACTTGAGAAAACTGAATGGGATTAGAAAGGAATACACCTTTTTATCAGCTGTACTTGGCACCATCACAAAACTAACCATGCATTAAGGCATAAAAACTTCACAAACGATGCAGAAAAGCAGAACTATTAAATGCACCCTGTTTGGACCATAGTGCAATAAAATTTACATTCAATAAAGAGTCTTGGAAGCATAGAATTAGTTGGAAACAAATAACCTAAAACTAAAGAATGAGTGGAACAAGGAACAAATCATATAAATTATCAATAATTTCATTAAAGATAATGACAACAATAAGACAACATATCAAAGTTTGTGGAATGTAGCCAAAGTAATGCTTATGTGAAATTTTTTTATCTCTAAAAGTTTACATTAGTAAAAGAGAAAAGGAACAAATTGATGAATTGGGCATGCAAGTAAAAAAAAAAACCGCACAACTAGAAAAAGAACAAATTAACTCCCCCCCATTAAACACCAAATTAGAAATCCTAAAAATCAAAAGAGAGATTAACAAAGTCAAAGGTAAAAAAAAATCATTGAAATAACAAATAAAACTAGGACTTGGTTTTATGGGGGAAAAATCAATAAAATATAAGATAAACCATTGGCTAACCTGATTTAAAAAAAAAAAGAAAACTAAAATACTAGTATAAAAAATGAAAAGAGTGAATTTGCCATCAATGAAGATTAAATTAAAGCAATTATTAGAAATGATTTTGCCTTTCTATATGCCAATAAAATTGGCAATCTAAATGGAATAGATAAATAGTTACAAAAATATAAATTGCACAGATTAACAGAAGAGGAAATAGAATACTTAAATAACCCTATCTTAGAAAAACAATTGAACAAGCCATAAATAAACTCCCTAAGAAAAAGCACCCGGGACCAGATGGATTTATAAGTGAATTCACATGGAAAGTTATGAGAGTTAGATTTACATTTTCTTCCATTTGTCTCTTAATATTGTTTCTTCTTTTCTTTAGATTTCCCCCCCCCCATTTCCCTCTTCAGTAAATCTTTTTTAAAATGGCCTTATTCCCACTGACTTTCTTCCCCTCACCCCCCATCCTCTCCTCCCATTTGTTACCCCATTTCCTTTAGAGCTTTGCTAATTAGTTCCTTTTTCCTTCCTTCTTTTATCTGGTTATTTAATCCTCCCCCTTTTTTTCCTCAGTCAAGTAGATTCCCTCATTTTTCCTACCCTTCTAGTAGTCTTATTCATTTCTAAATTTTATTTTTTATGCGTGTCCCTTTTCAGATAGGATTTCTCTTCCTCACTCTCTCTGTCTATTTGAGACCATCATTCTGTGGTACATGGCTCCTATACCTATCTAGTCTCTCTTTATTCCCTGCTTTCCTCATGGAACTAAAACTTCTGATGTATCCATTTTGGGATCTTCCTTCTAGGAAGTTTCTGTCCCTGCCTTATAAAGCTTGCCTTGAGGATTTTCTTTTTTCATTGTTCCTTATACCCAGAAAAAACCCTAGTTCTGCCCCATGCCAGTGAAGTGGTGCTGAATGGCCTATGTAATATATTTTGGGGTGATTTTTGTGGCATAGTTACAACTTCAGTCTTGCGTATGATCAGTTTATAAAATCAGTTTAACTCTCTTCCTTCCCTGCCCCCAGCTGTACTGTGCTTTCCCTGCCCCCAGCCTAGAAGTATTTCCTCTGAAACCATTAACTCTCCATTCAAGGCACCACCTCCTTTTGTCCTAGCAAACAAAACTCATCCATTTGCAAATCTGGATGGGTACAGCTCATTTAATTTGACCTCAAATCTGACCACTGGTTGACTTTATGACATTTCAGGGCTAAAACCACACCTCTAAGCCCTGGCACCCTGCTGCATCTCCCAGTGAATTATGGGTAAAACACATGCACAGTTGATGTGAAAGGTGCATGTCCCTTTAAGTATTAACCACTCCCTGGTCCCTCCCTAACTCTACCTCTGTACCCCTAATTAGCCTAATGAACTTATGACTGACAGTTTTGTATCTTTAAAAATGCCTCTCTGGCCATTAGAACTTTGCAGGTAGGCTTTTCTAGCAGGTAGGCTTTTTCTAGCAAACCCCTGCCCACTGAAGAGCATCACACTTTCAGGCTTTCTTTGACTGCCCCTCCCCCCCCTTGCACCTTGAGACCCTTTTCTAGCCAAGTTTCCTTACCCCATCCCTTTTGCCCTGTGAATCAATAAACTTTTATAAATCTGCCAAAGGACAGCTGAGCCTGTAATTCTTTTCAGACGCTGAACCTAGAAAGAATTTCTCATTAGAAATCCCCCCAAAACCTATACCTCATCACCAGGACCACCCACCCCATCCTGTTTATGTACACTACCACTGACCTATTGACCTAACTTCTCCCCAGATCACATTCCTTCCCCATTTGCCTCAAAATCTCCTCCCTGGCTCTATGGTCTCACCCTCCCCAAGCCGCCAGTTACCTCCAGGAACTACAATTCCCCTCTCCCAAGGCAGGAGGAATGGTCTTTTTGAAGCACTAAATCCCTGAAGACAATATCCAGTGCAAGGTCCCCATCCCCCTTCACACAACATCTCTTCATCCATGGGACCATTAATCAGTGGCACTCCTTCTGTTGTACCCCAGCTCTAAAGCCAGTGCCATTTAAGTTCAGGTTCAGTGTTGGGAGGAAATGAGGCACTCACGAGTTACTGAAAATTTTAAAAAGGAGGAGGTTTAATTTGCCCTAACCCACACAAGATATGTAACAAGGATTCAGGAACATTTAGCTTCTATGAACATGGCGCCCCTCATCTCCATCTAGAATCACATCTCTTCAGTCAGTCATCTGGATATACCGATTTGTGTGGTTGTAGGGACCCATCAAGTCTGAGAGCACAGGGTCCATATGATTTAGGTTTTTTTTTTGGTCCTAGGCTGGGAAGCTATAACAGAGAAGCTGGGGTCAATTCAGTTTTGTAGAGGAAAGAAACTTCACTAAAGAAACTATTAGGGAAACTGGGGTCAAAGGAAGATGTGGTGGTAAAGGGAGCCATGGCAAGAAACTGCTGTCCAATCGCATATTACTCCTGGTGACATGGTCCTAATGAGCCTCTAAAGGACCTTCCAACATTTAAATAGCTAGATAGTCCTCCTATTATGGGTAGTATTAAGGCAGGAGAGATTTCTTCACTTGGGCAACATCAGCTCAACTAGCTGCCCTTTGGCTTTCATTATGAGGCCCCAGAAAGCCCAGAGTTCTATCTCCAGCTGCTGAATGGGCTGTCCCTCTTTACTTTTAGCTGCACTTTTACGATGCTGGCAGTCCAGTTTGTGTATTACAGCTAACAAAATCCAGAGAACGCTGGCCTTGGCATTTTCTTTACCCTCCTAGGCAACCTCCTTCAGCACCCACCAAGCTCAGTCGGCCTGAGAGGGAGCCTGCTGTTAGTTGTACAGAAAGGATTTCTGGTACACAATTAGGAGGGCTCTGATGACAGGGAGCCAGACAGTGTCTCTATCAATTCATACCACCCTCCTCCTCTGTATTTGCAGGGCTCTTCCCCTAACTTAGCCACAGTGTGAACCACGAGACCATCTCATCCTAACCTGCCAAGACTATGCCGAATGTTGTAGGCGTGGAACTAAAGCCAGCACAGTCTTCGTTCAGGTTTGATGTTGGAATAAAATCAGGCACTCCTGAGTCACTGAAATTTTTAACAAAGGAGGAGGTTTACTTTGCTTTAAGACAGATACAGGGACAATTAGTTTCTCTAGACCTGGCCCCTCTCATATTCATGTGAAAATGAATCTGCTCCATTAATCATCATGTTCTAGCAAATTGCCTGGTATCGGAGACCCACTGAGTCTTAAGAGGCATTGACTCCACATGGTTTGGGTTTTTTATTGACTCTAGGACAACATGCTACATCAGAGAAGCTGGGACCAATTAGGTTTTGAGGGGAGGAAGCTTCACCAGGGAAGCCACTGGGGAAACTGGGGCTGAAGGAAGATGTGAGGGTTGTGTGTGGGAAGGAAACTGCTATTCTATCAAACCTTCTCACTCATGGGAATGGGATCTGAACTCCTAAAAAGAAAAGACTGTTCTTTGGGATCTGATCCTCTAAAAGAACAAACCCTTGAACTTTCCCATAACATTTTTGCAGCCTAGATCTCTGGCATATGCCTGAGGAATCTGGCCCTTCCCAATATAAACCTGTTAACTGCCCTTTCATTGTGGCCCTCACTCTCTGCACCTGGCCCAGTGGCCCACTCCAGGCTACTTGCCATTCCTTAATCCCATCCAGATCTTTCCACAGTCTTTCTGTATAAAATATCAATCTTAAACTCATCAAATGCATAGATTCCTTCAGAATCTGGCTTGCTCCTATTGGCCACACGTTGTCTCTGACTAAAAGAAGGTTTGAATGGTTGAATTCTTTCAAGGCAGACCCCTGCCCTGTACCCTTATATTTCAGGATTCTTTGCACCCCTAGACTGCAACATCACCACTAAAACAGGGCTTCTTCCCCTTACTTACTCCTCTGCAGGGTCTTTTCCTGAGAGATCACAAGGATAATCTCTTCCTCATTGCTAACCTTCCATTTGACCCGAGTGCATTATACACTTCCCTCTATTTTCCTTCTCCTCTCCCTTCTTTGATGCATCCACCCATTTTATAATTTTTTCCCACAAAAAAATACTGATTCATCTGTAGGCCCAGACCTACCTCTCCACCATTGCCTCACCTGACTTCTGCTTTAACCCCTGTCTCTTTGTATACATTTGCTGCTGTTTGTCCTTTGTTCTAGAAGAGGACCATGACATCAGGGAGGTGATGCCATGACATGCAATTGAATTGGATTTAAATGAGGGAGGGTTGGTTGTGCAAAGTCACCAGCCTCACTTTCTCCTCTGGAGCCATCTGGATCCAGTGACCAGATATCAATCAAGACAACTGGAGATGGCCCAGGATGCAGTGGAAGACCTTGGCCTTTTCAAGCTAAGGTCTTTAGCAGACCTCAGTTCGACTGAGGCAGCACCCATTCAGTGATTAAGGCTTCATAAAAATAAGGCAAAAAATGGCCTCTTAAAAAAAAAAAGAACGGGGTGGCTAGGTGGTACATAGAGAGCACCGGCCCTGGAGTCAGGGGGACTTGAGTCCAAATCTGGATGCAAGTCATTGGATTTAAGTGAGGAAGGGCTGTGCAAAGTCACCAGCCTTACTTTTTCCTCTGGAGCCAGAAAGAAGTTTCTTACTGGCTTTTCTGCTGTCATTCTGTTGGTGTCCTTGGCAGGTACATTTGTTTATCTCTCTTCATTTCTGTTGTGTAGAGTATTTGAAAAACAAATAATCTCTCTTCCATTTTCTTTCTAAGGATGGTTGTAATGCTTCTTTGTTGTTGAATATCCATCTTTCTTCATTTGCAGTTAAATTCAGATTTGCAGGACAGACCACCAAGTTGCATTCTGAGCTCCATTGATTTTCCTGCTTCCTCTTGAATTTCCTGGTGGGTGCAGAATAATTGTCTGATTCAAATTTCTTTCCTTTATATTTGAAAGTCTTTCTCTTGGTAACTTGCATAATTTGTTGTTTCTGGACTGAATTATTAAATTTATCATTATGTGTATTGGAGTTTGTAGTCTTGGTTTGTTGATTTTTGTTTTTTGAGGTGATACATGGATTCTTTCAATTGGCATTTTGTTTCCTGTGTTCAGAAATTCTAGGTAGGTTGCTAAATTGATTCCTTTATCTGGTGGTCAAGTTTTTGGCCTGTCATATTCTTCTGGGAGACCTATAATCATTAGATTGTCTCTACACATTGTTTTCAAGATCAATATGTTTTGCTTAAACAGAAAGCATGTTTCTTTTAATGCTATTGTTTTTTGTTTTTCTTTTTTCAGAATGCCCATTACTTCTATGTATTTGCATTCCCAAATAGTTGTCCTTTCTTTTATTTCTTTAAGACTTATCACCATAGATTCAAATTTTTCTATTCTGACAATTACTTGCTTTGTGAGGGGCATAATTCTGTTCTCAGAATTCTTGTCTCTTTTAAATCACTCAGGAACAATATATTCTGTGTTCTCCCCAAAGTCCAAAGGATGCCCTCTGTCTCATCAAGTGTTAAATCATTTTCCTTTGTTTTATAGTACTTATTCATAGAAATCTGAACTCATTCAATGTAATGGTAATTAATTTAGCAGGTACTTGGCCCTTAGTGACTAAGGGCTAAGTACTTCTGTGAAAGAGGAGAGAGTGTGAACTCTGTCTCCTGTGTGAAAGAAGCAGAAGGTATGAACTCTATCTCCTGTGTGAACAGAGGGTGTGAACAGAGGGTGTGAAAGCTGTCTCCTGTTGCTGACATGGCAGGAGGGGGTTGGCTGAGACAGGAGGTCAGTGTGTGTATATAAGAATTCCAGAGACAGAGAATCAGAATCGGGAATTCTTCCTCCTGGTGGAGGGAGCAGAATTGTCCCAGCATCTGGGAGCTGGGCTGCTGGACTAAGAACTGAGTTGGAGTTTTCTATGAGACCAGAATTTGGTAAAGGCCACCTGGAAGGCTGAGAGAGCTGCCTGGAAGGCTGAGATTTCTTCTGGGTTCTAGGGCCAGCTGAACTGCTGGAGGACTGAAGAAGCATGACCAGGTTAAGATTTTGTTTGTTTGTGGCTTGGTTGATCCTTGAGTTCCTGGCAACAGAAGTGGTAAAGGTTTTGAGATATGCTGGACCCTGTGAACTTCAGTGTGTACCGAGAACTGCCCAGAGGACTGGACAAGAACCTGGGAGCTGTCTGCCTCTGAATCCAAGTGACTGTTTGGTGGATTCAGGTAGGAGCTGGGACCATGGAAGGGGATCCAGGGAATCTGAGAGACCACCCCGAGTCAAGATGAAGAAAAGGCTTCCCCTTGGATGTGTGATGAGATTGAAGTTTACTAGACATCCAGGGGTGGAGGGTTTGTGTAATTTTCTAATGATTGTATTTAGTGATTAATGATACTTAGTAATTGTGATTGCTACATAAGTGACTGATTAATTTGATGTATGATTGCCCCATGAGCGGAAGATTGATTATTGTATTGTGAAATGACTGAATGATTAAGTAAGGAGGGCTCCCCCCTCCCCTTTAGGGAAATCAGATGATTATTCTTTTGTTCTTTGTTCTAAACATTGTGGCCACTGTAGTGAAAACTATGTGGCCATTCTAATGTTAAGTTGTGAACATTATATTGTGATTTTCTGTGATAAGATGTAATGTTGTGAGTATTATACTGTACCTTGCTTTGTTGTGAATGTTTGCCTTGATTTGTAATGGAATAAACAGAGTGTTCACTATACGTGTAATCAGAACCTTAAAAGCTTTTCATAGTAGCATTCTTTTGGGAATCTGCTAGTGCATGGCTTTATATTCACTAGATCTGGAGCCCATATGTCCTTCTGTTGTTAATGCTTAAGCTCAAGGTCTTTTAATTTTCTTCCTCCTTTCTTCCTCTTAATATCATTGGTAATTTCAGTCTTTTCCTCCTTATTTTCCCCTACTGCTTACTCTCTGACTCCTTCCCTTCTGATAGTGGTTTCCTAATGGCTGGTCTCAAAGTATTTGAATTTCCTCCACTGCTCAGCAAGTCATGGTTTAACAGCCTATGCCTCCACCCCAGGTAACCTCTGGGGGGACAGAATTCATCTACCCCCACAAAAATGGTGTCCTGTCCCATTCTCTCTGTTTCTCAATTTTCTGTCAATATAGAATGCTATAATGCCGGTGCTATTGCAGCCTGGGTTAATTTCTGTTCTTTGGAGTTTGGATCTCCAAGGCTCTGGGAGGAGTTGGGGAGATGGAAGGTGGATAGCAATTTAAAAAACAAACAAACAAGGGTTTTAGTGGATAGCAAATTCAGTATGAATTCACTGACTGAATGATATGGCAGTCAAGCTTAGGCTACATTAAGAAATATCCTTATCTAGGACCAAGAAAGTGATATCCCTATAACTTTCTAAAACTAAATATCTTTTCCTGGCCACCACTCCCCTACATATATTGTCTTCTCTTATTACAAGCATTGTCTTTGTTTTTATATCTCCAGTGTTTAACATAATGCTTAGCCCAAAATCAGTGCTAGATAAATCCTATTTTATTAATCCATTAAAAAAAAAGACTTTCCTAAGGATATCTGAATTTACTGGAAACTAAAATGGGCTTAGAAAACAGTGGCTTAAAAATATGTAGAAACACAAAACATGATCACCTTTGTCTAATGAACTTGTATCACCTTACCAATTCGAGACCAGTTATACGGTTGTTTTTGTTGTTGTTGTTGTTGTGTTTTGAGGCAATTGGTGTTGTGACTTGCCCAGGGCCACACAGGTAGTAAATGTTTGAGGTCACATTTGAACTCAGGTCCTCCTGACTCTAGAGTTGATGCTCTATCCACTGTGCCACCTTGCTGGCCCACAGTTGTAGTTTGTACAATTTCAAAATTAGTTTCAAATAGTTAAAATCTAGCAACTATGTATAGACTTGTGATAACATGGAGATTACAAAATACTTGCTAGATTTCTTTTTAGAGAAATCAGATTACTTAGCCATATGCATCTTGTTTCTTTTGGCTCTGATGAGCTGATATGGGTAACAAAGTTTCTTGTTATACCCATTAAAAATCTTGGTCATTACATCACTATGCATCCCCAATCTACTATGGGTAATATTGGATAAAGGATACAACTAAAATATGGGCTTGGAACAGGTTGAATGAAGACAGACATCTCATCAGTATAGTTAGCAAGAAAATTTAAAACTAAGCATTCACCACAAGAGGATAAGCAATGCTTAGCAATAACTTAGTTAAGTATTTTACAAAATGTTACTAATCTTAATGACAAATGTTTAGAAGCCACTTTTGAGGTTCCTTAATAGTTAGATGTGTTAAAATTGTACCTTTTTCTGGTCCCCCTGAACACCCCCTCACCTTTTGGTCATCAAGTTACAGGAAATAAGACTGCAAAGGGGAACCTGGAAGTCATGTACAAAATGTTCCAAAGACCAAAGGTGTATTATTTACAAATTTTATCGGATATTAACTAAAATTACCATCCTGGTAATATGTGCCAAATCTAGGAAAACCATCTAGGGGCTTTTTGTCAAAGTTCTAGTCCTATGATATGTAAATTCTTGACAAATTCCTGACCCACACAGCTCCAGACCAACAGAACATCAAAAAGGTGCAGATAACTTTGAGATGATAACTTTGAAGTTTTACCAATAACTTTGGGATGACATATTAATGAACTAATACCACAGATAGGAGTTGTTCCCCTCCCCCCCCCCAAAAAAAAACCCAAACCTATAAAATGAGATCATAAACTCTTGCCCTGTTGGCTACTCTTCAATCTCCATTGGGTCCATGCTGCCTAGTGATCCTAACTCTAATCCATGGTTATGTGAGTGATGCTCTCTGCTTCTCCCCCTCCCTGTCCTCTTTCTCAGACTGTTGCCTTCACCATTGTTTTCGCCTGTCCCTGAGCTGTACTGTTGCCTCTGTATTCCTTGTCATTTTTTGCAGCTTGTTTCTGTGTCTTATTAAAGTGTGATTGCTTTTGGAACTATGCCCAAAGGGCTATAAAACTGCATCCCCTTTGATCCAGCAATACCATTACTAGGTATGTTTCTCAAAGAGAGCAGAAGAGAGGGAAAGGGACCCATATATACAAAGATATTTATAGTAGCTCTTTTTGTGGTAGAAAAGAATTGGAAATTGAGGGGATGTCCATTAATTGGGGAATGACTGAACAAACAAGCTGAGGTATACGAATGTAATGGAATGCTATTAAAAAATTATTTATTTACTTTTAGTTTACAACATTCAGTTCCACAATCCCTTGAGTTTCAAATTTTCTCCTCCTCCTTATCCTCCCCCCTCCTCCCTATGGCGGCGTATAATCAAATATAGGTTCTACAAATACTTTCCCATTACATATTAGTCAAGTTGTAAAGAAGGATTATAACCAATGGAGTAGACAATCAGAAAGAAGGGACAGAACAAAACAGAATGCAACAGAGGGCAGAGTCAAGATGGTGGCATAGAAGCAGGAAAACTCTGTGGCTCCCCCCATAACCACATCAAATAACTATAAAATATGACTCTAAACAAATTTTAGAGCTACAGAACCCACAGAACCCACAGAGAAACAAATCTCCCACTGAAGGCAGCCTGGCACACAGATAGGAAGAGTTTGTTGCAGTGTCCTGGGAGCAGAGCCCAGCCCTGCATGAGCCTGCAGTTTTAGCCCAAGGGTAGACTGGACCAGCCATGGCTGGAAGGACTTCGGGAGAGTGGATCAACAGCAGCTATGGCGGTTTCCAGAATTATCAACCTATAAATGCTAAAGACAAAGTAAAAAGTCAGAGGAACTCTCCTCGATCTGTGGGAGAAGGAGTGTGGTCCAGCCTCTGCTCCTGGAGTGAGAAATAGTGGAAGAGGGAGCCCTGCAGCCAACTCCATGTAGCTGCTTCAGAGCTTCTGTCCTGCAGATTGTAGGGAGGCCAAGTGACCATTCAGAGTCTAAGCACTCTTGCCTTAACCTGCTTGGATCTGGATCATGGTCTTGGGTGGTGGTCCTGAGGTGTGTGACCAGTGAGCCAAAGCTGGTGGGGGCTAGAGAGATGGCACCCTCCCAATAGCTCAGGCAGCTGTGAAAATCCCAGCAATTTGTGACAAAGTTCTCCCCTCTGGAAGCAAAGTTCTACTGTGGCAAAAAGCTCAAAAGTCAAGTAATTGAG
>JAQQSV010010926.1:0-13142 GCA_028646515.1 Pseudochirops corinnae | reverse complement strand
TATACATATATTTCTATAGGAAGGTATATATGCATATGAATATATACGTGAGTGTGTGTATCTATGTGTACATAGATAGAGGGCACAGGATCAATGGAATAGTATAGGATAATATTTTAAAAGGTGAAATTGAGAGGTAGGAGAGGAATAGAATGAGAAGAGACAGGGGGAGACAGAATGAGGTTAATCATATAGAAGAGATAAGGGATAACTGTTATAATGGAGGGGAAGAACAGGAAGGCAAAAGGGAATGGGTCAACCTTACTCTCATTGAATATGGCTTAGGGAAGGAATGGCATACACTCTAAATTGGGTATCTTGCCCTACAGGAGAGTAGTGGGGAAGGGGATTTCAGAGGGAAGATGAGGGAGGAGAAGGCAGGTTGAGGGGCAGGTTGTTAGAAGCACACACTTTTGTAAGGGGACAGTGACAAAATAGATAATTGTACAAATAGGGTAGGATGGAGGGAAATGTAGTCAGTCTTTCACAAAAATATGAAATCTGAACATATGGAAAAGGAACTTCAAGATCTATCCACGGAAAATAATTTGCTCAAAATTAGATTCAGTCAAATTGAAGCTAATGAATCTATGATGAATCAAGAATCAGTCAAAAAAAACTAAAGATTGAAAAATTAGAGGAAAATGTGAAATATTTCATTGGAAAAAACAACTGATCTGGAGAACAGATCCAGGAGAAATAATCTAAGAATTGTTTGTCTACCGGAGAGCCATGATGGAAAAAAAAAAAAAAAGTCTGGGCAACATCCTCCAAGAAATTATCAAAGAAATCTCAAAATAAAAATTCCCAGGAATATTATAGTCAAATTCCAGCTCTCCCAGGTCAAAGATAAAACCCTTCAAGTAGCCAGAAAGAAAACATTCAAATACTAGGGAGCAATAGTCAGGATCAGACAATATTAATTTATTAGCTAGTTTGGAAATGTTATATTCCCAAAGGAAAGTTTGGAATGTTATATTCCCAAAGACAAAGGAGCTGGAATTGCAACCAAGGATCACCTACAAAACAAAACTGATTGTAATCCTTCAGGGGGAAAATGAACATCCCATGAGGTAGAGGACTTTCAAACATATCTTGTGGAAAGACCAGAACTGAATAGCAAATTTGACGTTCAAGTACAAGACTCAAGAGAAGCACAAAATGATAAACAAAAGAGGGTCAGAGACAAGATGATTGAGTAAGAACAGGAACTTGCTTGAGGTAGTCACCCAGTTACCTCTGAATACCTGTAAAAAATGACTCTAAGCAAACTTTAGAGCTATAGAATCCACAAAATGACAGAGTGAAACATATCTCCAGCAGAAGAGAGCCTGACAGGATGCTAGGAAGTGTCTATTACATTGTGCTGGGCTGAAGCAGAGTGTTGCCCTTCAAGGGCCACACCAGCATGAACTGGGCCAGAATAGGCTTCAGAGTATTGAATCACTGGCTGCTGTGGTGGTTTCCAGACTTCTGTAACACCAAGCAAAAGCAAATTCCAGGTTTGAATTATGAACATAGCAAACTCCATTTATTCCTTGACAGATTAAGGCAAAACATTCACAGAAAATAAAAATATAGCATAACTCAATAATTTAGTAAGTTGTCAATTCAATTGCAAAGTATCAAGGTCCAAGTACCCCAGCCCTGGGCAGTACATTCATTTAGTCAGTCAACAAAGTCTCTCTTCTCAAATGGAGATTATTTTCCATAAATAAGGTACATTCATTTGGTCAGTCAGAGAGCACATAAAGTAAAGTTTCCCACCCCTGGATCACAACTGAATTTCAACACCATCCATTAGTGCCAAGCACTTTTCTTGAAAGGGACAGTGGAGAGCACAAAAGGCCATACACTCTTCAGCTAAAACAAGGTTGAGATATCATCACTGAATTGAGAGGTCTTGTCTTCATCTTGATAGGAGGCAAGTTCTCAGCAATTTCTATTCCTGGGGAGACAAATCTTAACAAAGCCACAATGTGTATTGCCAGTGTCCTCATCAATCCATTCTCTTCCTGCAGAACAGTTGCAGAACCCCTGAAAACATCAACAAGACACTCTTCCAGGATTTCTGTACACATGCAAAAAGGAAATCCTTCTTCAGGGCTTCTGAACCAATAGCAAGGTTCCATGACCTCTGCAATAACAGCATTGTCCTTCACCAGCAGATGAATCTGGCAAAACAACATCAAAACAGACAGACAAAATGCTGGCATCACAGCCATGCCTCCTCTGTCCTCGACAGCTCTGGATGGCAGTTTGCAAAAATCTTGGTGAGCTCCAACTGACCCTCACAAGTCCTCTTTCAGCAACTCTGACCCCCAGCGATTCTCCTCTCTCTCTTCTGGCCTCCTCTGCTTGGGCCTTCTTTCTGACTTGGCCTTCTCTCTACTTGTGCCTCTCTCGAAATCCATGGCAACAGCTCCTCCCAGTTCAGTTCTCTCTCTTCATGTCAACAAGACCATCCCACAAGTAGGATTCACAAGCTCTGGGTTTCAACACACAACCCGAAAACCAAGCCAATACAGGGGGATCTTTAAATTCCATTATTATTACAACTTCTCAATCTGCAAACACCAAAGACAAAGTAAAAGGTCAGTGGGGAAACAATGTTGGAACTGGGTGAGAGAAGAACACAGTCTGGCCCAACCCCAGGGCAAGGGAAGCTGCAGCAGCAGCAACAGCAGTGGCAGTGGCTGCAGTGGTTTCTTCGGGAGCTTAGGTCCACAGATGATGGGGGATTCAAACAGGTGATTAGAAGGCAATTGCTCTTGCTTTGCCTCGCTTGGATCTGGGTCCCAGTTTTGGGTGGTGATCCAGGAGTGAGGAGGAGTGCTGGTGTGGCAAAGCTTGTGGCAGCTTCAGAGAAGGAATCCTCCTCACAGTTCTGAGACAGAAAACAGGGCTGTGGTACTAATTACAAAAGTCCTGAAAAAGGATTATACTGCTGCTTACAGAAGTCCTGAAAGGAGGCTTTACTTCTGTTTACAGGACTTTACTGCTGATTTGTGTTTGATTTCTCAGACAGAAGCTTTGTTGGTTTGTGTTACTTTGTCTCTCTCTAAATAGCATAGCACATTGAACATAGAGATAAGGATTGGGACTGAACCTGGTATTTCAGTGGGGTAGGGAATTCACAAGTGAAGAGACTTCCTCAGTAAAAGAAAGTCAGCTCTTTCTCTGCAAGTTGTTGTCTTAGAGAGGTGCCTAAAGCACTGAGAGTTTAAATAATCAATGTATGCTTTTCTTCAATTAACATTTTTTTCCTGAGGTCAGTTCTCTATCCACTTTAACAGAGCTGCCTCTTTATCACACAGTAGGTGCTTATTAAATTCTTATGGATTAAATGACGGGAAACCTTCTTATACCATTTGCAGTGATAACTTTGCAAGTGTGTAGATTATTCTTTTATTTTATAGAGTTGGGAAAAGAGACAAGTGGGTCAATAATTATAGTTTCTTTCTTAAATGCTTTTTATGGTAGTAGTAATGTCTGTAATCCGCCCCCCCCCCAAAAGAATAGTATGCTCTTCTCTTTCAGACATTTTAAGAATGGGTCACAACTTCAAAATTGAATCACTTCTTACATAGTCCTCTTCTATGTGTACATACTGAAGTCCACTTGTTCTTTCTGCCTTTGTTTTGTCAAGTGTCATTTCTACTTTTTTTCTATCATAATAATAATTATTATTTTTTTGGTTAGCAAACAATTATTTTCTCTTGCCTCTTCCCATTAAGAAAAAAAAATCCTCATAAAACATACTTATTCAAGCCAAAAAATATTCCCACATTGGCCACATCCAAAAACATATATATCATTCTACAACATGAATCCATCACTTTTTTGTCAGGAATTAGGTAGCATGCTTCAATAGTTCCCTGTAACCATGATTGTTCATTGTATTGAATAAATTATTAAATCCAAAGCTGTTTGACTTCATAATATTGTTGTTGTAGAATAATTTGCTTTTCTGTTTCTGCTCATTTCATTCTTTATGCAATCCTTTTAGATTTCTCTGAAACCATAATTTTTCACCATTTCTTACGGCACAATAGTATTCCATCAATTCATATACATCAAAAATTATTCAGCTATTCCCCAAATAAAGGACATCTCACCATTGGGAGATTGAATTTGAAGAACACACTCATCAATGGATGTTTTGGAAGCCAAGTTTTATTACTTCCAAATTAGGAGGATAGAATGCATGCAGCCCCTTAACTTAGTCCCTTGGGGAAGTATGTTAGCAGTAACCTTATTGTGCATTGAAATAGGTATGCTCTGGTTGAAGGTCTACATGTTGCCAGGGCTGAGCATTTGGAGCTAAGAGAGAGAAGAATTGCCTCATACCAGTGTGGATTGATTTACAAAGGGAGAGTATCCCCAGACCACGAAGGGAAATTTTAGCTACCTCACAATAAACCAGCCGAATGGGAAAGTTACTGTGTGTCTGACATGAATCTGGTTTAGAAGACTTGAATTACTTTATAGGACATGGAGGAAAATGACAGGGCTTACACCTGATTCATGGCTAGCCAGCACCCTCTTAGTTTCCAGTTCTTTAAGACTATCAAAGAAAAAAAAAGCAAAACAACCCAGTTGCCATAAATATTTTTGTACACCTAAGCTAAGTTGTATAGGAATTCCAACACAAATTACCTCAGTATGATATAATTTACTGAGTTTCTCATCAATCTTTCTCTAAACTTGCCTTTCTCTGTAATACTTTTTGTTGTTGATCCTGAAGATAGCTGTCTATCATCATCAGCCATAAGGTTTAACAACTGTATTCCAAAACAGTATTGTATTTCTATTTAAACTAGTGTTGGCTTGTCTGTAAAATTTCTGTTAGCAAAGAATATCAATTATTTGCTGCCTAACATGACTTTTAGATTTTCTTGCTTTTTGCATTCTGAAGATTGCTTCTGACCAATTAAAAAGACATAGAAAATGTTCAAAGTCAATGGGATTTCTTTTCCTTTATCCATTTCCCACATTTTGGGGTTTATAGATCCTTTAATTAGTTCATGTTAGGGTTGTTTTAGTTGTTTCAAAAATTCCTTCTAATTTTTATACTTTCTTCTCATTTAGTAGTGATATTTTCAAACCTTTACTAAACAACCTAATTACTCAAATGGACAGACAACTAATTTAGAAATGCCAATGACTTCTACATCAGTGATCAGTTTCCTGTCTGTTAACATAGGCAATTTTACTTTGCTTATGTTATTTAGTGCTCACAATGTATATAATAATTTAATATTTCTTGAAAAATATATTCACAAACTATAGCTGTGAGACTTCTGTATAGGCTGAAAACCCTCTATCTCTCTTTTTGCTTGATCCCAAACCATGTGTTTTTTTTTTTTTTACTGTCCTTCCCTATGCTATCTTTGCACTGAAATTGCAGAATTCGAGACACCTAAGCTTAGCTTTCTTAAGACCCTCAGAGGCTATCTACTTTAACTTATATTTAGGCATGAATTCCCTCAATAACACTTTTAACAAGTAGTTTCATAGGCTTTGCTTAAAGACCTCTTGTGAAGTAGAATTCTTTAACTCCCAAGGCAATCCATCTCATTTTTGTTAACTTTAATGAGTAGGAAGTCAGGTGTGTTCTTATTTTACATCAAATCTCAATTTGTTTCTTTGCTACCCCCATCATTTTTTTCTAAGTCTGTCCCTTGGGGGTAAATATAACAAATTCATTTTCCAAAATTTCATTTTTCTTTGAAACTCATGATCCTTAATTGACAACAGTGACAAAATTCCCTCCTATTTCTCTAAGATCTTCAATTTCTTGATCATGACTTTGTATTTTAATTAATACATTCTGTTTCTCCTTGCTATATTATTTATGCCATGGACATCACATGAAGTGTGTGGTACTAATCTGATTTGTCAGTGACTAAGTCAATCACTGACAATTAAAGTATATGCTGATTTAATTTGGGTTGACAACAAGTTCTTCATTGAATTTCTCTCCTCCTTTCTTCAGCAACAGATGTCAGTACATAAGCTCTGATTATCTTCATGGTAATCTTTGTGCTTTTCCTAATCTTGACAACTACAAGGTTAGATGACAAATCATCCTATGAGATAATAGTTTTGTTGTCTTTTAACATAGGATGAAATAAAATCTGTCAACTCCTTTATGTGTTTCTCCAAAGAGTAACTGTAATCTACTTACATTTGATTGACTTATACCTTTTGTTTTCATTTATAAACACTATGTCATTATTGAGGTTTCCCTACTTATATGCCAATATACAAGAATCTCATTTTTAGAATACTTAGAGCTAAATTAATCATTATATAGATCTTTGTGATTTTTAGCACTTAATATCTCCCCTTTGTCCATTCTTCCACTATTTCATGGGTTGTCAAAGAATTGATCATCCAGGGGCCACCCTGCTGCTGATAGAACTCTCTTGACTTTGCTAGGATAGCTTTCAAATATCAGTGTGATCTTAAGAACCAACTTGCAGCTTTCCAATGTTTTATACCATGACAAATGAACATAGTTCATGAGAATCTAAGGTTATTTCCAAGCCACACTGAGACATAGAAGTAGACCTTCAATAAATAGCCTTTGATTGAATTTAGCTTCCTTTATGACTATTATTTAACCAATAGCCCCTTAAAGCCAAGAACCCTTTTTTTATTTGTATTTCAAGCTGTTCATGATTTTGATTCAAAAGGTCTATTGGCATTTGTATGCCATAGATAAAAGTGAGGTAGCAGATCAACCCTACCAAAAGCCATTGCAATGTGACTATATCTGTGTAATCATGCTGCAAGCAGGAAAAATAAGCAGGGGTTTAGTGTTTATTGGTCATAAAGAATTTTTAAAGCAATCGAGATGTTTTTAATTTTTTTTTTGTGAAGTTTGCATCCAAACCATTTTTTAGATAGTTGTATCTCTGCTACAATTTGCCTTCAAGACCTTGAGTATGCCACATAACTTCTTGTTTTCTCATCTATAAATGAAGGATGTTAGACAATATTATTTCTAAAATTTTTTCTTCCTCTATTATTCAGTGATTTTGTGTTCTTGAGCAAAACAAATAGAAAATGAACAAGTAAATACAGAGGGAAAATGATTAGAAACTAATATAACACTTGAAAGCAAAGTTAACTAAACAAGGCATGTAACAAATATTAATATATCATTTCAGTGATAGTGGTGGAGTGGATAGAGTACTGGCCCTGGAGTCAGGAGGACCTGAGTTCAAATCCAGCCTCAGACACTTAACACACTTACTAGCCATGTGACTTTGGGCAAGTCACTTAACCCCAATTGTCCTCCAAAAAGCAAAATATATACATAATTTCAGTAAATATTTGATAAGAATAGTAACCCTTATCATGTTCTGTGATCAAAGATACTTAACTGTACAATTAGGATCCTCTTAAACATAATATTAAAGGCACAAGGAAATAGGTATATTAACTTGAAAAGACTACCAGCCAAGACTAAAGTCAAGGAAGAACTGATGCATGGTTTTTTTGTTTTTAGATGATTATGTACTCAATGAAGGCTCTGAAGGTGAAATGCAGCTGAGTATGGATCAATTCTCTTCGGCTTGTGCTAATTTTGGTCTAACAATGAACACCAAGAAAACCCAGCCAGCATGATACTCTCCCTATGTGGAACCATCAGTTGAACACTTACTTTGCTTTCCAGGAATGTACACATAGATGATGAGGTTAACACCCATTGCTAGAGCTAGTTGAGTGTTTGGAGACTCTCAAGGAAAGTTTAGAAGAGAAGAGCCACCAGGCTGTCTACCAAACTGAAGGTCTACAGAGCTGTTATATGCCTGTGAAACTTAGACAGTATATCAGTATCATGCCAGGAAACTCGTTTTGTTTTTTTTTTTTTTTTCTGGAATGCCTATACTTTAAGGAACACCAACAGGCAATCCAGTTATTCACTTCATTTTACATAAATTTTCTGAATAGAAGAATATTGTAATTTTAATTTTGTCATTATAGAAATAGTTTAATTATAACAAATTTTACCATTAATTACTTAACAGAAAATCATCTCTATTAATATTAATTCCTCATCAATGAATTATCTCCTGAATTATAAACCTCTATTATCTATGTGAAATTCCTTCTATGATTATACATTGTTTGTTTTAAATAATTAGGCTTCATCATTTTGGCTACTTCTAAAAGAACATAACAATGACTTACTTACAAGTAAATTTAAGTGATTAGTTTCTGGAGGATAATTTTTTTTTTCCCTAGCAAACCATACTATTTGAGGCTTTTAAATGCCAGGAATAAAACAAAAACATAATAATAATAACCATAATGTTGCATTGATTTTATCAAGTAAAATTCAAACTATCTAAGATCAGAGTTATTGAATTGCTAATCAAACTGACTCATATTGTTAAAAATGAAATTGTACAGTCTGCATGAACAAAAGATCTTCCATTCACTATTTACTTTCTCTTTATTTTTTTCTAGTGTTAGGCAGTGTACCATTTCTAAGGTACAACATTGTTCTGAAAGCCCCCTGTAATGATGTAGATGTATCCTTTGTTTGATGATGCAGTCATTACTTATGCTGTTATAGCCACAATTGTACAATGAATACTGCCTCTGTCACTAGGGGAAATATGCTTATTGTACACAGTAGGTATAGAGAAGCGAATTAGAGGCAAGATGAATGGTAAAACTTTAAGTGCTATTTCATGACAAAAAAAATGATTCTTGTTGGCAGGACAAAGTGAAAGGCAAAAAGAACTAGCTGATTCAATACCCCTCTGCCACTGAAACTATTTTAGGAAAAAAATTGAACTTGACCATAAAGTACACCTAAATTATGAATTTGAATCTCATTCATGGTCCTGTATGAAGAGCCATAGAAATAATTCATTGCAAAATATTAGCTAATTCTTTTATGATAAATACACAAGGAGTTAACTTTAATAAAAGGAAAATCATTGCAATAATCAAATGTAAAAACAATTCATTTAAGAATTTTATTCATGCAAATGAAAACTTGTTTACAAATGAATGAAAACAACCATTTCAAGACTAGAATTGCTAGGTCATCTGAAAGTATTAAAAGTGATGAACTTTTGTTAGTAATTTTAGGTAAAATAATATACCTCAAGCATTCAGAAAAGTGTGGCATGCTTAAATGTTTAGGTTAAATGATTTGAATAACTTACTCAAACATCTACTTCAACTTGCTAGTTTTAGAAATAATCTCAAATCATTCATGGCTCAACTATTAACCGATCGGTTAACTACTCCCCCAAATCTTTCATGTATGCAGTTTGTGTTCTATAGACATTGTTACAGACTGCATTAATTTATTAATGACACCAATTGAATGTATATATACCAGTGTGTGTGTGTGTGTGTGTGTGTGTGTAATATTTAAGGTTTTTAAGGTATAAATATGAACTAATACCTTAAATTATTTCAATCTGATATGTTGGAAAAGCACGTTTGTAACAATGGATATGGATTTTATTAATGCTTTTTTTCAAGTAGACAAAATGAAGAGATTTAATTATTCTTTGAGTAGTATTCTCTTCTTAAACTAGTTAATTTATCCCTTACCCCCCCCCCCCCAATTAAAAGTGATTACACATTCTATCCTATTGACATGTAGTCCCTACTTGAAAGACACACCATTCAAGAAAGTTGATGTGTGACATTTCAGTATTGATGTATTGGGTATCGATATAGTCTTCTGATGAGAATTAATTGGCTTTCTTGTTTAACTCTGATAATGAGAAGACCTATTCCCCTTGTCTATCAGTTGCATAGTTTATATGCAGTTATAGTAACTTGCATTGTTAGAAGAAATGAATTTTGGAAATGGTTTTTATCCTTACAAATAAAGTTAGTGCATCTAGAGTTAGAAACTGACAGCAGTAACGTTCCTATAGTAAAGCTGGAGCTTAACTCTGTTACAATTATTAAAAAGTCTATTCATACAAATTAAATCCATTTCATATCCTGGCCTCTGATGACAGCTCCATTTTTTTCCTTGTCTGGTTTGAATTACCTAAAGTCTGTACCCAGGAAGAATTTATCCCTTTCAAGAGACTTCTCCAAAGCCATAATAAATTCACATGGGTTGTCCCATCAATGGACTGAATTTGCATTATTATTTCATTATGAGGGCCAAAGAAAGAGGATTAGATCTCTTGCAGCATTGGCAGGGTCTAATTCAACCTGAACACATGATTAAAGCTGGCATTTATGGCCATAACTGTCAAAGAAAACTAATTGTAAACTGAGAGCTGTGGATAATTATGGCCTTTGCTATTAAACCATTTCTCTCCTATTTATCACAGAACCAACTACAGACATTACTACTGTTTGCATTTAGTTCTTTGATTACTATGAACCTATTTATGCAAATGAAACTGATCTATATTCTCAGATTGATGACTTTATGTAAACTTAATTTCAATCATGCATTGGAGTTTGAAAGAGAAAAGTTGACACATACCATTGTATCTATGACACTTCATTTTGTATTATTTCAGTTGTAAAGTCTTAGTGCTGAAGCAGCTGCCTGGTAATTTCTTTTTTCATATGTATGCTTTTCAAAGTACCTTTCAAAAGATAACTTTTTTTTTGCTTTTTTGTTTTTTTACCCCTGATTCTACATTCTTATTATTATACATTTTCCTTATATATTGCAGAGTTATAAATTATGTTTTACATCCATATAAATGTACATATATATATCTACACATTCATCATGAAACATTTAGAGAGTACATTGTAATCATAACACTTAAATACAGCAACATTGATATAATTACTCCTTTATTTCATAGCATAGCAATTGATATTCCCCTATATAGTTTTGGACTAATTTGTATTTGGATGTGTTGCTGATGGGGAGGGTTAAATCTGACTCCAGTACCACCTAATTAAGTATAGTTTCTTGATGCCTACAAATCAGATAAATCATTATTCCATAAAATATTGCCTTCAAATTTTAAGTATCAAATAAAGTTGTTTGCTTTTATTTAGACAAAAATCATGCTGGGCAAGTTGTGGATATGATAAGTATGACTACAAGAAGCTTTTCTTAGGAGCACTTTATATTTTTTACAAAGTAACATTTCATGTTAGTGAATAATGATCAATTTTATAAAATTTCTTTAAAACTGTATGGATGAAACAAATTTCAGGTATTTATTTATTTGCAAAACTTCTATTTCTAATATCCAATCAGAGAGCATTCCTTAATAGAAATGAAATGTTCGTAACATAAATTCTTGAAATATGTTTTTAAATATATTGCATTGATGAATTTTATCATTAATAAACATTAGCTCCTCATTTCAATACTTTGTCATTGTAGAACTAGATTTTATCAAAGAAATGATTATCTGACCTTTTGCTAAAATCCATAAATAGAAATTCTTCATTTGACATTGTTAACATTTTCAAAGGATGTTGTTTGCTAGTTTTCTTGCAACTCTTTCATTTAACCTACCTCTACTTATTAGGCATCATTAGTCAAGTAATACAAATGAAATAAATATATACATAGTGTTGTGGTCATATTAGCTTATGTTCCAAACAATAGAACTAAAACTCAGACCTCAGATTTATATTTTCTGACAAACGCCTATGAAAAAAAAAGCATCATTTTTCTTGTTTTTTTCTCAAAAACATCCAAATCACCCAGTAGAGAAGATATAAACCTAATTGTTCAAAAGAACTACAAATCATGAAAATGACCTGGGAATCCAAAACATGATCATGCCAAGTAAAATGATCTAAATTCTACTTCTTTAATATTAACAAAAGTAAATAGAAGTTGTGGGTGAATGTTGAAAATAGATAATAAAATAATGGCTAGATCACAGGTAATTTAATAAAAAGCCAATACCTGTGCTAAGGAATTGGTAGATTTCTTAGTACATTCATGGTCACTATACTTTAGTGGATTTTCAAATTCCAAACCCAATTTGCATCTTTGATGTGTAGGTAGTTGGAGTTTTGGCTTGGTGGGAAACCAATTATTTGGCTGCATCTCAGAACTTGAAACAGATCATTTCGTTCTTCAATGTGAATTGAAATCAAATGCTTCATTCTACGTGTCTTAGTATACCAAAGAATTTCTAGCCAATTGCTGTTTCTTTTATATATTAACCTATTTATTTCCTTGCTTGTTTGTTCATTACATATTATTGATTAATGTTTGATTCATTTTTTTAATTTATTCTCTCAGAGGAAACATTTATGTCACTGTTTTCTTCTTTCCATTTGATTTCTTGATTAAATTAGTCATGTAAAAATGTGGAAAATTGAATGACCAAGAATTTATAATCATTATTTACTAGGAAACAACTGAGTTAGTTTCTGATTTATGATAATGCCATGTTGAAAGTAGAAAATTGAGGATTAAAAGGAAAGTACCCTGAAGTTCTGCTGTAACAGCCAATAAAAGATCTTTGTCCACTTTAATTCCTTGGGGTAGAGAACTAATAGGTGAGAGGAATCTCTCAATAAATGTATTTTGGCAGGTTATATTTTCTGCAACTTTTGTTCTTAGAGAATTGCTTGCAGAAAATAGTTAAGTGACTTATTCAGCACCACAAAGTATTATATATTAGAAAAGGGCCTTGATCTCAGGTCTTTCTGGCATTGGAATCACCTTTCTATTCATTATATTATTATTCTTTATTCTTTTCATATTTCTGTAATGTGGTCTTTGGTTGAATTATGCCTCATAGTGTTAAAAACTTCTAAAGAAGTCAAGCCATCCCTAGACAGCTGCTAAAGAAGTGAAGTCTCTTCTTGATATCTACCCCAGGCCCACTTTTGTAATCCTTTTCCTTATTTTAGACACTTACTTCCCAATGCATGCACTTAATTCTCTCAAGCTATGTTTCATATATGGCATATGAAAATAAAAAAAAATAATGAGGCAATTGTCAGGATATTTTTTGACAATGAAACAATTTCATGAAATAAGGAACAACTTAGGGAAATAACGATGTGCTTCTTTATCTCTTTTCTTCTTTAAGTATGTAAACATACAGTTTTCAGTCAATAAGCATTTGTTAAAATCTTGCATTGGGTCCCAGTCTGTTTGCTAAGCCCTGATGATACAAAGAATGATGAAAATTAGTCCT
>JAQQSV010010925.1:0-13142 GCA_028646515.1 Pseudochirops corinnae | reverse complement strand
GTGTATAGAGGCTTTTTCTCCTCTCTCCATATTGCAGAGCCTGGTGGTGAATCCAAGAAAAGGAGAGGTTCATCTATGTTCTCAAAGGTGTTGGGTTCTGGGTGCCCAGTTTGGGGGGGTCAGGGCTGTTGCAAGGTGGCCCCCGTTATAGCTATTACTCTTCCTCCCCCCTTTCTTTTCCCAAGGTAGGGGAGGGTACTTTTCAAAACTGACTGGAATAAATTCAATTACTTTACGGATGCAATCCCACACACAAAATTCTTCTCTTTTAGGTGAGGCAGGAAATTTTTGCCTCTTTATGTCTCTCTACATTCAAAACACTGGCCAGATGTTTGGAACATAGAGGGAGGCTTCCAATCAGGAAATGCAGTTCAAAACACAAAGTATAGAGACCTAGCAACCGGCAGAAAGAATACCTCTAAAAAGCAACATATTAAACATTTCCCTTAATTTTCCTTTCCATTAGAAGTCTTTTGTCCTGACAGAGGATAGAATCTCCTGACTTAGATTAACAGGTAGGGGATTAAGAGGAGCGAGAAACTCATTGTACCCAGTGGAGAGAAATCTTAGTTGGTAGGTCTTCTGGATTTGCAGGTAGGACCTTCCATTTCTCAGATGTGTGAGAGGGGTCAGCCAACTGGAAGTGGGCCCATTGTATTCATGCCTTTTGTCTGTTACCCTTGACTGTGGTGGGGGTAATAAGGATAACCTGGAATGGTCCCAACCACCTTGGCTGTGGGGGCAGGTCCTCTCAGGTTCATTTTTACTGCGAGCTTCTTTTAACTCTAAGGTTTCATTGAGTTTTTGGAGTAATTTATAAGGATGGTGACCCCGGACAAGGAGGGTGAAATATTCTCCTTCCATTAGCTCTTTTGTTTTATGCTGTTAATTTTTCACTTCCTCTTTTCCCAATCTTTTGATGAAGGGGAGGAGGGAAAAGGGAACATTCACTTGTAAACCACAGACTTGAGCTGCTTTCTGGAAAGCAGAAAGATGATCTAACATCCCTGTCTCATACTACAAAAACATTTTCCCACACAAAACACAAGACAAAGACACGGACAAAAGACAGACAAATGGACAACACAGATCTGAAAATTGCCCCTGACGAAACACAAGACACAGAGAAAAAAAACAGACCTAATCAGAGCTCCCAAACAAACTTCAACAAAGATCTCAAGAGAGAGAAAGAGAAAGAGAGAAATGTCTTGAAGGGTTGATCTCTCTCCGAGATCTGTACCGGCACCTGAGAATAAAGAAAAAAGAGAGAGAGAAAGAGAGAGAGCTGTGCAGAAACTGAAGCTCCTTACCTACAAATTATTAATGCAATCTGGAAATCTTTCAACTCTGCAGCCCGACTTGGAACAAGGAAGTGGATTTGGAGCTGAGGGACATCTCTCATCGGCCGCCCCCAGAATCAATTTCCCCGTCCAGCCCCCCTCACAGATGGAAAGATGGTCACTGGAGATGGCCAGGGGCCATCTTGCTGGGGCCTCCAAATGAAATGACATGACTTGATGAGTCTTAACAAAGTGACCACAGAGTCTGAATTAAAAAGTTTAAAGCAGCTTTAATTTACCAGCTGGGGCTACTCCATGCCAGTTCAAAAGGGGGAGCAGCCTCGAGTTCAGGGGTGGAGAACCTTTTATACATTCTTTGGTTTATTTATCTAACTAATACAATTTGTTACTAAGCAGGTTGTCATATAGATACAAACAAGTAGTTACTAAGGCAAGCGGGGGGCAGGGTAAGTGGAGGGGGTCTGCAAGGTAAGTAGAGGGGCACAGGGCATGATGACTGAGCAAGGAAAAGATAGATTACCCTAGGCAGGCCTCCTAGGTAAAGATAAATTACTCTAGGGAGGCTTCCCAGGTTCATAGAGTTTCACTTGGGTAATTATCATAGAGTTTCACTAGGCTGATTACTAATTTCAGAAAATATTTCTTAACTATTTCTTGGCCATAACATTGTTTTACTCTTTGTTTGGTGGATCTGAGACCTAATGTGTGTTTTTAAGCTCTCCATGAAGTTATTCCAAAGGATACATTTATTTTTATTACAAATTGCTGCCCTTTTTTGCATGCTGTGACTTTTGATTATGGCCATAGGAGAAAAGGTCACTAAGGCCACCAGGGAAAAGTGCAATTATGGCTATAGTACTGGTCACATTTTCTAAAGGTGATCAGTCTAAGACAGGGTCAGACTTGTGGGGAAAGACTTGGTTAGGCCACTTACAAAATAGGTTATGTTGAATAATTAGTGCTACTGGCAGCTTTTCATTGTCAGAGGAAAGAATAGAGATGGAAGGAATCCCTTAGACAGGCCTTCCTATTTTCATTTAGCAATTGAAAAAACATATATTTAAATGGGATACAACTAAATCATTAAAAAAAAAATTTGGTGAAAACTGGCACCTAATTAAAGATCAGGCTTTTCCATTAATTTATTACTTTTTAGTCAATTTATATGTATATATACACGCGCACACACACACACACACACACACACACAGAAATATCTATGACTTGAAGTCAATAGACATGGAATCTATTCCTGGTTTTTTGACTTCAGGTAAATCACGTAACCTATCCAGGGATCAGTTCCTCACCTATACTTGGTGAACCTTTAGACCTTTAGTATACTTTCTTTTGCAGCTCTAAGAGTCAGTTTCAGAAAATCAATCAACTATTAAGTTCCTACCTTCCATTTAGACTGGATGCCATATTTGGTACCCAGAGGAATATTGTGTTTATCCTTCATTTTCAAAGAGAACCATGTCATCAGGGAAATGATGACGTGATTTTCAGTTAACTTTGATTTGAGTGAGGGATGACTATGCAAGGTCATTAAACTCATGTTCTCCTGCAGGCTCACCTGGGTTCAGTGGCCAGATAGTCATCAGGACAACTGGGATGATGCAGGATTCAACAGGAGACTTTGACCCTTTTTTTCTAAGGTCTTTTCAGGTTCTCACTTTGATGAATGAGGTAATGCTCATTCTGTGGAATTAGCCTCTTAAAGAATTGAATCATAGGATGGCCCTTTTAATTAAAAAAAAAATCTGGGAGGGGAAGACCCTCAGGGTTGCTAGTCAAGGGGAAAACAGTTGCTATTGACATTCACTGAGAACCAGGAGGACCCAAGATAAAGTCATTAAGTGGTGATTGCTCAGGGACATATTGTGGTACAATCTATGGTTTCCAAAGTGAAATGGTTTTAAGTGTTGGTCTTCAAGAAAAGAGAGAGAGAGAGAGAAGAAAGAAAGGAAGAAGTGAGTGGGAGAAGTGAAAAATTTTCAGCCTGTATCCTGAAGTCTACTAAAGTTTTTTTGTGGGAACAGGCCTGAATTTTAGTTTTACCCTTCCCCCATTCTTTACTATTGTCAATCAGCCTTAGGCTCTTCAGGAATTTTATGAATCTCTTAGGATCCTTCCCCCTTTCCCTTGCTATCAATGAGCATTAAGCTCTTAGGAATCTCTTAGAGCCCTTTCCCCTTGTTCACTTTGGCATTTGCCAAATAAGGATAGGTACACTTGGACTGGCTATAACCTCTTTCTGTGTTCTTTGTCCTTTTTCCACATCCAGACTGTAAGCCTGCCTTCCAGCCACTGAGAGATACTGGCGGGCTTCTTTGTTCCTCATCATTGGAGGAGATTTCAAGCTCAGAGTGTAAGCCTGTCTCCCAGCCAATGGGAGAAGGGAGAGCAGTGGGAGGGGGTTTGACTGTGTTTCAGTATAAATTCTTGTTCTGTCTTCTATAACATGCCTCATTCTGCTGGTTTGTACTGGTGGAAGGAATGCCCTTTTCTTGTGAGCACTTAATAAAACTTCCCGTTCTTTCCTCGAGAAACCTCTGACTTTTAATTTTTGGGGGGTATGGGATTTTGGGGGTAACCATGCCCCACACAGAAGAAAGGAAGGAAAAAAGGAAGGAAGTCAGTAAACCCCAAGTTAAGTGTGAAGCTTCAGGGCATCAAAACTTACCTTCCTTTGGAGAGGAGAAGGAGATGGCAAGGGAGAGGTAGAGAGTGGAGCTGAGTTTCCCAGCTTCCTGGGTCCCCATTCAAGTAGCTCAGACTACGCACAGGTTGTTTTTGACCTTTGAAAAAGAGGACCATGGAATAAGGGAAATCAAGATGACTTTGATTTCAGTGAGGGAGGGCTGTGCAAAGTCACCAGCCTCACTTTCTCCTTCCACCATCTGGGTACATTGAGGTTTATGATGAGGTGTAGGCCCTGGGAACCCCCTTGAGCTGTTCTTGAATCTTTGAGGTACATGCTCTGGGAAACCCCTTGAACTCTGATTGAATCTTCCCACTTGATGAGGCATTTTCAGAGGCCATAAGCTTTCACTTTGGCTCGGCCCAAACCTTACTAACCTAGCCCTTCATTGTCCATTTATTTTCCAACCTTGAGCCTATCAAAATATCAATCCTCCCTTGCACTGACCTCATTAATTCTTCCTACAAATGCTCCCCATACACATTACTGGAGTCTGAGATTATTGACTCCTTCCAAAGACCCTCCCCCAAATCCTTCTCTAGATCACCCCTAGATTCCTCCCACCACATTTCTGTATATAAGATCCCTTCTTGCCTCGTGTGTGAGAGCACTATAGAATGACCTAGCACAGACTTGCTCTGGCCCTCTTGTCCAATGCAAGCATCACAGATACTTAGGATCCTTAAGAGTCTACCCAATATGGTGAACTTTTAATAAACTTTACTTTTCTTTGGTAGTGAGTGGGTGTTGCCTCAGGGGGAGGAATCACAGAGGGAGGCACTTCAGCAATACTAGGGGCTTGGACCTGAGCAGGGATGCCTGAGGGGGCAGGGGCCATTGCTGGGAAATACAGGGTAGGATATATGGATAGTGTAGGAGGCAGGAAATGAGGGGTGCTGGACTAGAGGAAAAGGGAGAGAAGCCAACAGGAAAAAGGTTAGGGTACTTCAAAAGGGGCTGGGGGAGCTGTCTCAGTGAGATCTGTGACTGGGACCTGAGCAGGAGTCACTGAAGGGGAGGAGGTAGGGCTGAAGCCATAGAAAAGGGTCATTTAATTGGTCCCCATTGCCCCTTTGTGGAGAAGCTCAACTTCAAGCATCTCACAATCTTTCCTAAGAACTGTGTTCTGAGAAAGTTCAAAGCAGGCCATCAAACAGGCAGCTTCTGTCCATCTTTCTCTGCAAGGGTATAATTCTAACTGCAAAAGAGTATTATCTTTTAAAGTCCCCAAAACAGGCCATGATTCATGTTCTTCTGGGCCATACCTAGGCCAAACAGTGTTGTAAAAAAACATCAGGTTTTCCTTTTTAAGTTCTCCAGAGAAACTAAATGTTTTCTAATGTTGTAAAAGACAACCCAAAGGTAAACTTTTGGGAGTTACAGGCCTAGGGCCTGGAAGTGTCTTCTTTCATAAGGGAAGGTTTGTGATTAAGCCTTGAAAAACAAACAAAAAAACCCACAAAAAAGTACCTGAAGTTTTCCCAGTACCTAAGCACCGAGAAAATTGAAAGAATCTGGCTTACACTTCTGCATGGGGTGTCTTTCCTTGTTGTCCATTCTTCAGAAGCTGCACACATATCCATTTTCTCCAAAATAATCAAACGGGACTGAGAACCTGAGGTCAAGCTGAGTACTAGACAGCCTCCTTGCTGTCTGATCTAATGGGACCTGAGAGGTCAGCCCTCCCCCCCACACACAACACACACAGACATACACAAACACACACAAATACAATACCTCCAAGGTACTTGGAGAACAAGAAAGCAATACAATACGGAAAGAGAGGCTTATGTAACTTCTAGTCCCGGCTGGAGAAGAGCTTGAGATTATGAGTGTTTCCCAGTCTCAGGCAAACATAAAAATGAAGAGGATAGGATCAGGGTGCTCCAGAGACCCCAAAATACCAACATGCCAGGTCCTGCCCAAAGAATTTGACTCAAGTCTTCTCAGCCAAAGAAAAGTAAAGTTTACTAAAACTTCACTTTTATTAGACACAGAGTGAGTCTGTGCTAGGTCATTCTATGGTACGCTCACATACATGGGGGCAAGAAAGAATACAGGAAGGTTGTGGGAGAAATCTAGGGGTGGTCTGGAGCAGAAGTTTGGGGAGGATCTTCAGGAGGAGTCAATGAAGTCAGTGTCCAGTTATGAGTGTGGGGAGGATCTTCAGGATAAGTTAATGAGGTCAGTGCAAGGGTGGATTGATATTTTGATAGGCTTAAGGGTGAGAAATAGATGGACAATGGAGGGCTAAGCTAGTAACAGATGTCTGTGCAGGGCCACAATGAAAAGCTTATGGCCTCTGCAAATGCTTCATCAAGTGTGAAGATTCAATCAGATTTCAAAGGGTTTCCCAGAGCCTGTACCTCAGAGATTCAAGGAAAGCTTAAGGGGGCTCACAGAGCCTTCACCTCATCAGTTTAGGGGTATGTGAGACCCCAAAATACTGACAAGTCAGGTATTGCTGAAAGAATTTAACTCAAAGATGGTGACATAGAATGAGGAAAACTTCATGGCTCCCCTAATAACCAGCTCAAATTCCTATAAAATGACTGTAAACAAATTTCAGAGCTACAAAACCCAAAAAAATGACAGAGAGAAAAAACTCTCCTGCTGAAGGCAGCCTGGCAGGTAGACAGGAAGTGTTCATCGCATGGCTGGAAATCCAGCACAGTCCCACTTGGGCCTGGAGTTTTAGCCCAAGGGCAGCCTGGATCAGCCAGGCTGGAGCATTCAGGAGAGTGGATCACCAGCAGTTGTGGTAGTTTCCAGAGTTATCAACCCATAGATAGCAAAGAAAAGTAAAAGGTCAGTGAAATTCTCCTACATCTGGGGGAATGGAGTACAGTCTTGCCTCTATCCCCAAAGAGAGAAGAAGTTGCATTAACCTACCTGGATCAGGATTGCAGTCTTGGGGGGTGGTCCTGAGGTTCATGACCAAAGCTGATGGGGGTTATGGAGACAGCACCCTTCTAATAGCTCCAGCTGCAAAAACCCCAGTGATTTGGGACAAAGCTCTCTCCTCTGGAAGCAGAGTTGTACTGTGGAAAAGAGCTTAAAAGTCAAGTAATTGTCTCCTAACATGAGCAAGCAAAGGAAGCAAAGCAAGCACAGCCATCCAACTTTAGGTGCTTTTCTTGGGGACAAAAAAGATCAAAGAACGGAATGGGAGAAAGACAATGAAGTCAGAACTCCTGCACCCAAAACTTTCAAGAAAAATATAATGTGGTTACAGGCCATTGAGTAGTTCAAGAAGGATTTTTGAAAATCAAGTAAGAGAAGTGGAGGAAAAATTGGGAAGAGAAATGAGAATGAAGCAAGGAAATCACAAAAAGAGAGTCAACAACCTAAGTGAAGAAAATAACATCTTAAAAAATGGTCTAACTCAAATGGCAAAAGAGTCTCAAAAAGCCAATGAGGAGAAGAATGCCTTAAAAAGCTGAATTTGCCAGATGGCAAAAGAATTTCAAAATGTCACTGAAGAGAATAATTGCTTCAGAACTAGATTGGAGTAAATGGAAGCTAATGACTTTATGAGAAATCAAGATACTATTAAACAGATCCAAAAAAAATGAAAATAATAGAAGGCAATGAGAAATATCTCATTGAAAAAAAAAACACTGACATGGAAAATAGATCCAGAAGAGACAATTTAAGAGTCATTGGACTACCTGAAAGCCATGATCAAAAAAAGAACCTAGAAATTATCCTTCAAGACATTCTCAAGGAAAGTAACCCTGATATATTAGAACCAGAGGGCAAAATAGAAATTGAAAGAATTTACTGATCACCTCTTGAAAAAGATCTCCCCCAAAAAATGCCCAGCAATATGATAGACAGGTTCTGAAGTTCCCAGATCAAGGAGGAAATATTACAAGCAGCCAAGAAGAAAGAATTTCAGTATTATGCAAACACAATCAGAATAACACAGGATCTAGTAGCTTCTACATTAAGGGATTTAAGGGCTTGGCATATGATATTCCAAAGATCACAAGATCTAGGATTAAAACCAATGAAATGAAATGGCAAATCCTAAGAGAGTGACCACAGAATCCAAAAAAAAAAAGTTTTTAGGAGTTTTATTTTGCCAGCTGGGGCTGTTCCATGCCAGTCTCAAAGGAGCAACAGCTAGGTCAGGGGTGCAGAATCTTTTATACATTTCAGTTTCTAACTAACATAATTTGTTACTAAGTAGGTTACTATGCAGGTGCAAGCAAGATGCTCCTAAGGTAAGGGAGGTGGTGAGACAGCAGGTTGTGAAGGTAAGTGGAGGGACACAGAGCATGATGACCGATCAAGAAATAGAAGTATGAAGAAAAAGACAAATTACCCTAGGCCAGTTTCTTGACTCCTATCTAATGTCCATGAAGTTTTCACTTAACTAGCTCCTGGCCACTTCATTCCCCATTTGGTTTTTGGAAAGAATTAAATCATGGATTCTTGGCCACTTATGTGTGCATAGTGTATACACAGGACCATTAGTTTGACAGACTGGAACAGCTTCCACACATAGCCTAACAGGGCCTTGATAAGTCAAGGGGTGAGGGCGGAGCCAAGATGGCAGCATAAGAGCAGCAACATATCACAGCTCTCATATAGCCACTCCACAATACCCATAAAATATGACTCTAAACAAATTCTAGAACTCCAAAATGCACACGGATAAGTCAAGGGTTGGCTAAAGCTGGTACAAGGGAGGTCTGCCAGGGTGACCAATTAAATAGGGATTCCAACCAATTGGTCCCCAACACCCGGGCAGCTTCTCTTTCCTTAATGTGCTGCCATACCAGGAGAAGACTAATTTTGATCAGCCCTGAATGGTTGGCATAGAAACAACAAGCCTCTCCATGGGCCATGCAGAGACCTGCTTGCTTAAGAAATAGGAGGGCTAGCCCCCGCTGGTTCTGTAGCACAACCTAAGCCAAGGAATCTAGGAAGGTCTCCAGATAGAAAATTTGGTTCTCCAGTTCTCTTATATCTTGTTCTTCCAAGGGCATTCAAGGCAGCATACTGAGACTTGCCTGTAACTAGGGCTGCCGTGCCTACAGCAGTGGATCCAGCAATACCTAGTCCTACCAGGAGGGGAACTAGGAATGGAGGTCCATCTCGCTAAATGCTCACAGCCCCCCTCTCTGGAGTAAAAGAAAACCTGGGAAAGAATATGGACAAAAATACACATGCAGGAGGTAAGGCCAATGGTGCATGCCATAGGAAGGGGAAAGGACACAAAATGCCTGTCCCCTCATGAAGAGGAAGGCTAAAGGGAATGGGTCAACCTTACACTCATTGAATTTGGCTTATGGATGGAATGACATCCACTCTGAATTGGGTATCTTGCCCTACAGGAGAGTAGGCAGCTAGGGGATGAGAGGGGGAATGATGGAGGGGAGGGCACTTTGTGGGGGAGAGTAGTCAGAAGCACACAATTTTGTAAAGGAACAGGGACAAAGTAGAGAATAGAACAAGTGTAGTGGGGGGGGATAGGATGGAGGGAAATAAAATCAGTCTTTCACAACATATCCACTATGGAAATGTTTTGCGTAACTACACATATACAACCTATATTGAATGGCTTCTCGTCCCAGTAAGTGTGGGCGATGAGAGAGGAAGGAAAAGAGCCTAGAACTCAAAGTTCTAAAATCTATTTTTTTAAAATATTATTATGACTTACATGTAACTGCGAAATAAGATATACAGGCACTAGGGTATGGAGATCTATCTTGCCCTACCAGAAAGTCAGAGGGGGCATGGGGGAAGATATAGGAGAGAGCAGATTGGTGGAGGGGGCCTTCAGTGAGATCGTTTTTTTGGGGTGGTGGGTGGGGGAAAGATGGGTAGAAAATTTGTAACTCAAAATCTCGTGGAAATGAATGATGTAAACTAAAAATAAACACAAAAGTTAATTATAAAAATAGAATTCAACTGAGGTTTTCTTTCAGCCAAAGTAAAACGAAGTTTATAAAAGATTTGCAATAATGGGCACACTATAAAGGTGCTGAGGATTTGTGAATCTTGTATTGACAAGGGAGCTAGATTTAATCTCAATCAGATTAAATCTGAGCACCTTTATGGAGGCAAGATGAATCTTATGAACATAAAGACTATGAGAGGGAACTAGTGGTCAAGTAGTCTGGGATGAATAGGAGGGGCTTAGGAAAGGTCTTGAGGAGGAGTCAAAGGAGGATCTTGATGGGACTGGAGCGACTAGAGATCAGATTCCCAGGAACCAAGAGAATGGGATTTTGATGGAATCAAGGGTTTGAAGCAGCTGAAGGCAGTCTTGAGGTAACAGACAATGGAGGGCTAGGCTAGGTTAAGGGCAAAAAATCTAGGCATGAAAAATCCAGATTAAGTGGGAAAATTCAGGGAGAGTTCTAGGTGGGGGTTTCCCAGGGCCTATATCCCATCGGGTCCAGTGGCCAGATATTCAGCAGGACAACTGGAGATGACCCAAGATTTCCTGTAATGGGACTTTTAAGGTTCTCACTTGGAGTGGCTAATGAACATTCAGTGAATTGGCCTCTTAAAGAAGTAAGTCAAGGGATGGTACCTTTAATTAAAAAAAAATCTGGGAGGAGAAGACCCTCAGAGTTTCTGATCTAGAGAGTAACAGTTACTATTGACATTAGCCATGAACCAGGAGGGCCCAAAATAAAGCCATTAAGTGGTGCTTGGGCAGGGACCTATTGCGACACAATCTATGAGTTCCAGAGTGAAATGGCTTTAATGTTCTGTCCTTGAGAAAAAAGAGTGAGATAGAAAGGAAGGAAGGAAGGAAGAAAGAAAGGAAGGAAGGAAGGAAGGAAGGAAGGAAGGAAGGAAGGAAGGAAGGAAGAAAGAAAGAAAGAAAGGAAGAAAGAAAGAAAGGAAGGAAGGAAGGAAGGAAGGAAGAAAGAAAGGAAGAAAGGAAGGAAGGAAGGAAGGAAGGAAAAAAGGAAGGAATCTAGCTAATAAACTCCATGTTAACTGGGAAGCTTCTAGTCATCAAAATTTACCTTCCTTAGGAGAAGAGAAGGAGATGGAGAGGGAGAGGGCTAGCTGAGCTATCCAACTTGCTCAAACTACTCACTGGTTATGTTTGTTTTATGTTTTCAAAGAGGACAGTGATATCAGTGAAATGATGACATGACTTGCAGTTGACTTTCACTTGAGTGAAGGACGGCTTTGTGCAGTCAATAACCTCACTTTCTTCTCCAGAGCCATCTGTGTCCAGTGGCTACATATTCACCAGGATGAGAGGAGGGAAATATAAACATGAATAGAAGACCTTGATTATATGAACTTTACATTCTAGTAGAGCAGATAGGACATGTGTGTTGCAATACATGACAGTATTATTGACTGCATGTATACTTGGTAGGTTTCATAAGTGACATTTGGGTTCCTGTAATAGCAATGAAAATATGCTGAAAGCTGTCTTATGTATTCCTTTTTGTAAACCTATAGGAATGCAGGCTGTCAAGCAAGTAAACTACACACAAATAATGGGCCAAGGAATTTTGTCAGCCAGTAACTCCTTGTAATCAGTGTATCAAGAGAAGGTTGTGGAATCTATTAGGACTCACTGTAAATTATGGAGAAACAGAGCAGAAGCACCACTGTTAGGGTCTCCTTGCCCTTTTTCACCGACTGCTGAAGAATCATGGCAGATCCTCATCCAGTCTTGGTCAATGGTGTGCCTTTCCACTGCTCTTATCCCGTTTTTCCACAATGGGGTCTCCAGTGTGTCACCAGTTGCCAGCATCTGTCCAGCTCAAAGCATCATAGAAACATTATGCTGCTGATGGAAACTACCTGGCCCATTAACAGTAGCCTCTATCTTTACCTACTCCTGGCTGGGTGGAAATAACTGGGCATAATCCTTCCTAAGGGCAAAAGCTGCAAAAACTTAAAAAAAAAATGATTGTTCACACAGATGATCTTGTTTTGTTTCTTAATATTTTGCATGACTTTGTCTGAATGGTGCACTGAGGCAGACTACCTTTCATTGTCTGAAGTCTCACTTTCATTTGTGGCAGGGCCTCTTCTGATTATTAGAGAAGGAGAATTTGCTGTGGACTTTGCTATAAATACATAATAAAGTAACTTTAATGAGGTTTTGTGAATCTGGTGTAAGGTAGAAATAGGCAAAAGGATCTAAGGTTAGAGATTATACAAGGTAGGAATTTATCTCAAGTACAATACACTGTAGGGTAAAATAAGCAGCACTTTTTTATATTTACACATGTATAATTTTTATTGGCAGAATATTTCATTCTTCGTGGTATATAATTATTTCATGAAGTGAAATTGCTTGCATTACAATGAAGAACTTTGCTTTTCTTTTCAGCACTAAGCATAATACTTGGCTATAATAAAAACTGAATAGATGCTTGATGACTTGACTTAATAAGCATCAAAATTAATCTCATACTAGTGAAGAGGCCCCTTGTCCTCTTCCTTCTCATCACTACTGTTTAGATAGAAAAGGGAGGCAGTTTAAGATACCATGTTTTGAGATGCAAGAAAAATGACTAATTCAGAAATCATTAATCTTTTTGCATGTGTCATGGATCCCTACCAGTCTGGTGAATCCTATATCCTCTTGACAAAATATCAGTTCTAAAATTGATGGAATGAAAAATCTAATGGAATAAAAGTTCCAGAAAAATCAGATAGGGGGTGGAGCCAAGATGGCGGCGTAGATGCAGCAAGGTTTTGCAGCTTGCACATAGCCACCTCAAATACTCGTAAAATATGACTCTAAACAAATTTTAGGACTCCAAAACTGACATAAAAATACAGAAAAACACATCTCCTGCTGAAAGCAGCTTGGCATGAAGGGCTCAGCACAGCACACTGGGAGCTGAAACCAACCCAACCTGAAACCACAGATTGGCCCCAGGGAGGCCAGAACAGGCTGCAGCTGAAGTTTCAGGAGAGTGCATCAGTGACTGCTGTGGCAGTTTCCAGAATTATCTTCTTTTTTTTAAATTTTATTATACTTTGCATCATTCATTTCCACGAGATTTTGAGTTACATATTTTCTCCCCCTCTTTCCCTCACCCACTGCTCCAAAACAGCCATCCCAGTGTGTCCCCTCTCCCCGAGTCTATTCTCTCCTATGTCACTTTTCAGTAGGGCAGGATGGATCTCCCAAC
>JAQQSV010010924.1:0-13143 GCA_028646515.1 Pseudochirops corinnae | reverse complement strand
TATGAGCTGAGCCTTGAAAGGATTTGGAGATTCTGAGAGGTAGAGGTGAGAAAGGAGTGCACTGGGGTGGCTAGGTGGCTCAGGAAATAGAGCACTGGCCATGGAGTCAGGAGGACCTGAGTTCAAATGCAACCTCAGACACTTAACACTAGCCGTGTGACTTTGGGCATGTCACTTAATCCCAATTGCCCTGCTTTCCCCCTCCAAAAACCAAAAAAAAAAAAAAAAAGAAGGGAAGAGAAAGGAGTGAATACTAGACATTGGAGACCATCAGCCACAAGGGCGTGGCAATAGGAAATCGATTGCCATGTAAAAGGAATAGCTGGGAGGTCAATAAATGGGAGTACCCAGTGATAGAAATCGGGCAGGCTAGATCATAAAGGGCTTCACATACCTAAGAGAGCAGTTTGTATTTTGTCCCAGAGGCCAGAGAAAGCCACTGGCATTTCTTGAGCAGGCCAGTGATGCAATGATACCTGGGCCTTCGGTGTATCACTTTAGCAGCTGTGTGGAGGGAAGATTGGTGAGAGGAGAGGCAGGGACACCAATTGGAATGCTCTTGTGTCAGTCCAAATACAAGGTGATGAATGTCTGAGCTAGGGTGGTAGCTGCAGCAGTGGCTCAAAAGGGATGATTGCAAGAGATGTTTTGGAAGTAGAAACAAGACTTGGGAAATGATTGGAGATGGGGGTGGAGAGGGAGGAGTTGAGACTGAGTCCAAGATCTGGAACTTGGGTTGGTGCCTAAAGGATGACAGTGTCTTAATCCCAGCTTCATGGTTCAGGGAGTTCCAGATGTGTCCAGTCATGATTTGCACTTAACTGTATAGATAGCACCCTTCCCTCATAAGCCAAGTCAACAAGGATTTTCTGAGTGCCTCCTTGGTTCCCAGTGAGTAGTACAAAGAGCACTGGACTGTGAGTCTGGAGTCTTGGATTCCATTTCTGTCTCTGGTACCAACCAGGTGACATGAACATGCTATTTAGGCTTCCTGGGTCTCATCTTCCTCAGGGGCAAGATGAGAGGAGTGGACTAGATGATCTCAAAGTTTCTTCTGACTCCAACATTCTGTGATCATCTTCCTACCAAAGACCCTACTTCTTGTCTGGCTGGACACTGGGTTAAGTGACCACATGGACTACTGACCCTGTCTCTGTTTCCATTATTCCTACTCAGAGGACAGGGGTGTCTGAAGGTATCTCAAGGCACCAGGTCTTCCACAAATAGGGTGAGGGAAAGGTGGTGTTTGGGGAATAGGAAGCTTCCATAGAGCCTATGTGTAGAAGGTCTGGCTAAAGGACAGTATGCTTGTCCACCACTGTGTATTCCTTTTACGTCCTTTGTCTCTCCTTCCAAAAAAAAAAAAAAACCAAACAAAAAATCCCAACTTAAAACCCAAAAGTGTGGCAGAGAGGACAAATACCCCTTTGCCATCCCATCATGCTTAAAATGGTGGTATGAAGGAGGAAAACGTCTCCCCGTCCAATCAATTCTTTTGTTGGGTTGCTTATATTTAATCTACCAGCCACTCTCCTCAGGGATACTGGGGAGTCCATGGGATGGAGCGTGTGGTTCCTAAGAGCTAGGGCTTTTAGAAGCCGAATTGTTTAGTGATAATTCATTTTCCTCTCACCTTGGCTTGTTTTCCTGAACCCCAGGGCATATGGACACTCATGGAGTCTCAAGTGTCACCAAAAACTGTGATTTTACCTCTGACATGGAGACCAAAATCTCTCTGGGACTTGAATCCCCTAGTACCACAGTAAACAAATTGAGTGTATATGGATAAGTTCCCTTTAATAGCCAGAGACCAAGGGGTGGAGTCAACCAAGTAGGTCTGGATCTCAGCCTTAGACTTCTCCCATGCCTTTTCCTTTTTAGGGAGCTATCCAGGGTGCTGGACAGAGTCCTCAAGATCTGTGCTTAGCCTGTGACATTCATGGACCAGCTTTGACCTCTTTGCTTTGCTCACCTCTGTCTTTAGGCACTTGTCTCTGACCCCTGCTTGCTTATCCTCTGTGCCACCTTATTCTTCAACTTATAGGGCTCATACCTCAGACCCAGTTCCTGACAGAACTTGAAGAGTTAGAGAGTCTGCTGTGTTTTGACTTGCAGAATGGGAGAGCTTTGTTTGGAATAGCCAAAGTTAGAAGTCCATCACCTTCTACCTGTGTATCCCTGTTAATCCCACTGATCTCTCTGGGCCTCAAATACAAACTACATAGAATGTATTGGTTTAGATGCCCTCTCAGGTCTCTTCTATGTCTAATTCTAGGAAGTAGGATCCTAAAATGTCTCTGGGAGGGTTTGGGAGACAGTTTTCAGGCCCATGAGGCTGACTTTCTGAACAAAGCTGAATAACCCCCTTGCCTTTTGTTTCCATCCCACAGAATGTCCCCCAGGAAAATTTGGCAGTAACTGTTTTGGATCCTGTTCCTGTGGAGGGGCCCCCTGTGATCGGTTCACAGGGCAGTGTTTGTGTCCTGCAGGGAGGACTGGGGATGAGTGCAGCAAAGGTGAGACTGGGCAGCAGCTAGAGCCAGGGTCTGAGGCCCAGGCTTCGGCCTGCTCTTCCAGCTGTCCGTAGGGGAGCCATCAGCCCCGTGCCTGTCACCTCTCCTCTCTGCCATTCTGAGGGAACAGCTTCCCCTGGTGTTCTGGAGGGAAAGTTGGTATAACTAGCAGAAAGAATATTGGACTTGGAGTCTGGAAGAGCTAGGTTTAGATCCCACATCTGACATATATTGGTTGTGTATGTCCTTGACAAGTCACTTAACTTCTGAGTGGACTAGGAAACTCTCTAAGACCATACATTGCCGTGGCGGTATGAACCTGCGTTAGTGAAGGGAGTTTTCTGTATTAATGAGGTCATAGGCCCAGGCTAGTCCCTGTCCTTATTATCACTAACATTGTTAAAATTATCATCATCATCATCAGATTTATTATAATGTATCTCTCTACTGTAAACCACTTTAATGAGTGGTTATTTTATTATTAGCATATGTTATATTAATATATCATGTGATGTGTTAGTATTATTCTTTCTAGTAGACCGTCTCTTTTCTGAGTGGTTTCCTAGCCCCTTTGAGTGATATGTTGCTCTTACACACATATGAACATGTGCTCACACATCTGTACACACACATCTGTACACACTATGGATCTGACATCTGTCCAAATAAAGAAATTCACCACAGATCCTATGGAGGCCAGACTCCCTTCCCAGGTTTAGTATTAGCTATTAGCTGCCCCAAGAGATAGTGTTTCTAGCCCTTCCAAAGTGCCATCTACCTTGTGAATTTTTGAGGAAAAAGGAAAGTCTGATCTGAGCACATGCTGACCCCTCTTTGCTGGGCTGGACTGGGGGTTTAGATTGTCCCAATGGGCGCTGGGGCCCTGGATGCCAAGAGATCTGCCCTGCCTGTGACAATAGCGTTGGCTGTGACCCCGTTACTGGAACCTGTCTGTGCCTCCCTGGATACATTGGCAGCCACTGCCAGGACCGTGAGTGCCTCCTCCTCGTTTCCATTGGGGAATTGACCAGAGATACGTGGCACAGATGCCCACATGGCCTGCCTCCTGTGCCAGGGGCTCATCACACTCCTCTCTCCTCTTTGCTGCAGTGTGCCCAGCGGGCTCATTTGGGCAGGGCTGCCAGCTCCGATGCTCCTGTGGGAATGATGGGCACTGCCACCCTGTGACTGGGCACTGTAGCTGTGCCCCTGGTTGGACTGGCATCAACTGTAGGAGAGGTAGGTAGCAGGTAGTGATCAGGGCAGACCAAAGCCATGCTTTGAAAAGGGGAATCCTTTGCCCTCTGGTCAGAGTCACCTCTTGTGAACTAGGACCCCATTCCCCTGCTGTCTGGGCTCTATTCCTTACCACCTGTGTGACCTTGGGCAAGTCACTTAACCTCTATGGGCTTCAACTTTTTCATCTGTGAAAGGAAGTTTTGGGACTAGATAATCTCTAAGTCCTCCCAGCTCTAACATTCTGTTCTAAGGCCCTCACAGCTCTTATATCCTGTGTTCTAGGTACCCCCTCCCCACCCCACCCCTACTCCCCTGCCCAGCCCTGATAGTCTCCATTTTAAATTCTCAGGTCCTTTTTGCCTTTAACATTTTTAGAATCCTGTGTATCTCAGACATTTTATATTCTAAGATTCCTTTCATTTTTGACAACCTGTGTTATAAAGTCCTCCAACAATTCTGACCCTATGTTCTAAAGTCCCTCTGCACTCTGAAGTTCTGTGGCCTAAAGTGCTTTTTAGCTCTGACATTCTCTGTCCCTAAGGTCCCCCCCTAGTCCAGACATCCCATGTTCTAAGTTCCCTCCCAGACCTGACATCCCATGCTCTAAGTTCCCTCCCCACCCTGACATTCTGTGTTCTAAGCCCTCCCCCAGTTTGATATTCTGTGTCCTGTGGTCTTGACAAGCTCTGTGCATCCCTTACTCAGATGAGAGGCTTCCCCTGTTACCTTCTTTGTGTCCACCAGGAACTCTGCTCCTTGGGGGTGTCTTAAGATTGGTTCCTTGGAATCTGGACAAAGGGGAGCTCTCCATGCCCATCATGGTCCTAGCTTGCTCTCTGGATGCTTTCCCTGGTTGTTCTCTCCTCTTGACCCCTGCTTGGCTTGGCTCCCCTACACCTCTTCCTACTACCTAGAGAGCATCTCCCCAGGTCCCCTTTGTCACTGGCTGATCTCTGCTTGGGAGGCCCCTCGGTGGGTCAGAGAAGAGACTTGAGGCTCTGTTTCAGCTTGTGACGTGGGGCGCTGGGGCCCGGACTGCAGGCATTTCTGCAATTGTAGCTATAACCACGGGAGCTGTGATCCAGTGAGCGGGCAGTGCATCTGTGAGGCTGGCTACACCGGCCTGCGCTGTGACCAGAGTGAGTACCATCCATGGGGGGGGGGGAGCCTCTGACTAATGGGGGCAGGGTCTCCTGGGTCACATGACCCACCAGGCACACTCCGGGGGCTTCCCTTCTGCTGTCCCTATCTCCCCAGGCCCACTCACTGATGGGGAAGAGGGGCTCAGAATTCGGGCCAGATCTGCCTTTTTCCAGTGGGTTGAGCAGGATCCTTTTCCACTGAGCTCATCTAGACCCATGTTTGGGGCTGGAAACATCATGGCCTCTATTTCTGTTCCCATCATTACAACAGGGGGTGGTTTGACAAAGTATTATCTTACTAAAAAGGGAGTTTTTATAAGAAGATTAATAGCTTTAGAGCTAAAAGGGACCTCTGAAGCTGTCTAGTCCAAACCCTTTGTTTTACAGCAGAGGAAACTGAGGCTGGCAGAGGTTAAGTGACTTGTCCAAGGTCACACTGGCAGTAAGTATCAGCGGCAGGTTTTGAACCCAGATCCCCTGACTGAAGGCAGTACTCTCTTCTGTGCCAGGATCTTTTTGTCTTAAGTCAGAAGACACTGTGAACAAGTAACAAGGCTGGCTTTGGGGTCCGAAGAGCTGGTTCATATGCCTGTTCTGCCCATTTATCTATGAGACTTTGGGCAAGTCACTAACCTCCTGTGGTACAAAATGAAGGTGTTGGACTAGGTGACCTGTAAAGCCCCTTGGGCTCTAAATGGATGATCTGGACCCATTTGGAGCTTAGCTTAGTGACTGGAACAAGGTGACCTTGGCTAAAAGTGAACCGAGTCATGCCTTCCCAGGCTGTGGGGGAGAAGAGTGTCCTCCTGGGCCGCTCTGGCTCCTTCCCGACTGGGATCATGACTCTGACCTCAGGCTCTGAGGTCTTGGTGAGTCCAGAACGGCTGAGTCGGCCTGGTGGGAGGCTAGCAAGTTCTCCCTTTTTCTTTGGAAGGCTTTAGGCTTTAAAGAGGCCCTAACCCACCTGGACAGTGGTCAATGCTCAGACCACTGGAAAGAGGCCAGTCTGGTCTGATTTCTGCACTTCTCTCCCTGCCCGCCATCAGTGAAGAGATGAGGCAGGGGAGATAGGCCTTAACCCAGCTGTCTGCATGTCTCAGAGTGTCCGCAGGGCTGGTTTGGGCTGAGCTGCAGCCGGCGATGCCAGTGTGACCATGGAGCAGCCTGTGACCACGTCAGTGGGGCCTGTACCTGCAGGGCTGGCTGGAGGGGAACCTTCTGCGAGCGGGGTGAGTCTGACAGCACTGCCGCCACCACCCTCCCTGGAGGAGCTGAGAGGCTGGCACTGAGAACAAGGGCACTGAGTGCTAACCCACTGACATCTAGAGCATGCCCAGCTCTGGAAACAGGAGCATGCCAGGGCCCCCTTCCAGGGATAATCCTGAAAAGTCCACAGGGAGAGATCTGGTTTGGCCGTGTCCCTGCACCACAGGCATCCTGGTGTGCTGAAGAGAGGCCACAGACAGGCAGGTGAGAGGGAAGCTGGGAGATTTTTCATGATCCTCTGTCCATGTAGAGAGCTCCCAATGAAGAAAGTCCTTCCCAATCCAGATGAAGACCTCTGTAACTTCTAGTCTTAGTAAAGGCCTAGAGGGCTGAGAGGGACTTGCCCAGGGTCACTGATGATGAAGTAACACTAACAATGATAATAAAGGCAGCTGGGTGCCCAGTGGATAGAGCGCCAGCCCTGGAGTCAGGAGGACTTGGGCTCCAATCCTGCCTTGGACACTCCCTAACTGTGTGACCCTGGGCAAGTCACTTCCTCTTTTTGCCTCAGTTTCCTCATCTGTAAAATGAACTGGAGAAGGAAATGGCAAACCAATATCTCTGCCATGAAAACCCAGGAAGGGTCAGATGTAGTTGAAACATCTGAACAACAAATGTTAATAATGGCAATAGTAGCAGTAACAATGGTGATGATGATAGGGACTAGACCTGTGATTTCATGGATACAGCTGGATGGTGCAGTGCGTAGAACACCAGGTCTGGACTCACGAAGACCTGAGTTCAAATTCAGCCTTAGACACTTGCTAGCTGCGTGACCCTGGGCAAGTCACACTTTACCTCGATTTACCTCGATTTCCTCAACTGTAAAGTGAGGGGTCGTAATAGCACCTACCTCCCAGGATAGCTGTGAGGATCAAGAGATAATGGTTGTAAAGTGTTTAGCACAGTGTCTGGTGCGTAGTGGGCACTGTAGAAATGTTAACTATCCTAAACTATTATTGATACAGACTTTACCAATGCAGAGTGGGCAACTTCTCTGCAACTTGTGGCCACTTAGAACTTAAATGACTTGCTTAGGGTCACACAGCCAGGGTGTGTCAGAGGAAGGCCAGGAACTTCTTGGACTCTGGGGCTGACTCAGTCTTCTCTAGAGAAGTAGGCGATATAAGCCCAGGAAGGGGCAGGTACATGGTTGAATGCACTCTCCACCCCAGGCTTTCTCTTGTTACAACACATAATTATAAGAATGCATTTCTCTGATACTTTAGGGTTTAAAAAGCGATTACCTTCCAATACTCTTGCAAGATAGGTAGCGCAAACATCATCGTTCTAGATGGAGAACCTAGGCTGAGAGGTTTTCCTATAGTTGTAGGGTAAAGACAGATCAGAGCCAGGACTTTCTCTTCCGATCTCTCTTCTCCAAGCATGGAGCTTTTATTCTCATTGTATCACAAAGCTTCTCCTCTGGCAGCAAGGTGCTCCATTCTCTGGTGGATAGAGAACCTAATTGAAACCCAGGAAGAACTGAGTTCAAATTTCATCTTGAATACTTCCAGCTGTGTGATCCTAGGTGATATAGTTACCTGCTCTGTGTCTCAGACACTGAACTCGTAAAATGAGGGAGTTGCCCTGAATGGCCCCTTTCAGGTCTTGAACTCTGACCTGGAGATGTTATGATTGAGCTGATGGGCTGCTGGTCTCCCCCAAGCCCTAGGAGTGAGCTCAGAGCCCTCATGTCCCCCCTTCTCCATGGCAAAGCGTGGATTTGGTCACTGCTTTCCTCTGCCTTCCCCTGCCTGTTCCCCATGCTCCCCCAATCCCCATGCCTAACACTTACCCTCCCTTGTTCATGTGAACATCTTGATCCTGACTTTCTACGTCTGAGTGGCATCAAAGGTCAGTGAGTTTGTTCTTTCCTTCCTGGAAGCTAAGGGAATATTCCCTCCTGGAGAGAGAGATGAGGGCTGGAAAAGAGCCAGCAAGCCCTCAGAACAAAGGATCTCAGACATTATTTCACGGAGAATGAAATAATCCCAGTGCTGGACCTCCTTACTACATGTATGATGCCCCTGCATCAGGGAGGGAGAGAAAGGTGGTCACAAGTGGGATGCATGTGGCTTAAGCGGGTTAGGCATCTTGGAGAAAAATACCCGTGCTCTCAGCATCCAGTTTGCCAAAAGCAATGTATTCTTGGGCAGCGGACCATCCCCTTTCCTTTCCTGGCCTGGCCTAGGGCAGAGGAATGGGCCCCCTGCCTCAGCCCGCCAAAGGGGGAGGGGGAAGTGCTGCCAAGGTGAGGAAGCCATCCAGACTGTAGTTTACAAGTTGGTGCTTTGCTCCCTCAGGGGTTTGGCTGCTGATAACTCACTCTCCTGCCAACCCTGTTGGCATGTGTTTGATACCCTGAGCTTCCAAGGTAGTGTGCCATGAGTAGACACCTTGAGAAGAGCCAGGGGAAAAGAGATGACTAATCCCCAAGGGGCCTCTGTTAACTCTGCTCCTCAGAGGAGGTGCCTAGGCCTCTTCTAGGGCTCCAGGACTCCCCCAAGCCCCTGATCCTTCCCAGCCCCAGGAGGCCCAGGCAGGGCTCAGGCTATAATGTGCTCTTCTTCAAAGCCTGCAGGACGGGGCCTCCCTGAGCCCAGGCTCGACTTTTCTCTCCTCTCCCTTTTTTGCTGTTCCCGTTGTTTATCAACCTCTCTCTGTCATTGAGAGATCATTTCAGTGACCCCTTTGGGGTTCTGGACGCCAGAAGAGGGAGATGTATCCCCCAAACAAACTTACATCCTACCATGTCAGGGGGACAGGAGTGAGTGACAAAGCTTTCCAAGGGCTCTGGGCAGCAGGTTTTCTGCTCGCATCTCTTGACTCCATGGAAACCAAGCCACCGAGGGTTTCCTAAGAAAAACCCAGCCTGTGGCTTAGTGGGAGAAGGAGAAAGGTCTGGAAGACTGGTCAGAGTGCAATTGTGAGGGAGTTTGTTTGTCTGGGGAGGCAGGGAGGAAAGGAAGAGGTCAGGGCTTGGCTCAGCTGTGCTATTAGGAGCTGGGCAGAGGCTAATCTTTAAAGACGGTGAAAATCAGATTTAAACCTAGAGGGGGCCATGCATGCCAGATCCTTGGATTTTACACGTGAGCAAATTGAGCACAAGAGTTAGGTTAGATCACAGATGGAGAGATGGAAGGAACTGGCAAAGCCATGTTGGCCAACCCCTTGGTTTTACAGATGAGGAAGCTGAGGCTCAGAAGGGAAAAGGCCCAGCCCGAGGCCTCATAGGGGACTTGTCAGTAGTTCTTTTGGCACTGCATCAAAGCCCCTGTCTCCCCTCCCTCACACCCCCAGCCCATCTAGAGGAAGGCATGAGGGCAAGGTCTCCTCTCTCACTGCCTGGTGACTGTGCCCCATATAGAATGCCCTGCTGGCTTTTTTGGCCTGGAGTGCCGGGGTGCTTGCCAATGTGCGAACGGGGCCCCCTGCGATCACGTGAGCGGCAGATGCCACTGCCCCGCCGGCTGGATCGGCCCCAGCTGCAACCAGAGTGAGTCGTGGTCCTGGCTGCCCCCTCGGGCTTGGCTTGGGTGATGGGGGAGCCCGTGCATCCCTGACACATTGGGGAGATGAGGGGAAGAGGGGTGGTGGGCAGCAGGGGAGCACCCAGCAGCGGAAGCCGGCCAAGGGCTAAGATACTGGCTAGGAGTGCCCACCGGCTGGATGCTGGAGAGGAACCTGTAATGTTGGGCCTGATCAACTCCACTGGCTTCAGTTTTCCTTGTAGTACATGGTGTGGGCCTTGGGAGAATAGAGGCTCCTTGAGAGCGGGACATTTATGTCCTTTTGTCTCCAATGCCTAGCACCTGGCACCTAGTAGCCTTTAAGAGATGCCTCTTGAATTGTCTTGAGTTGGGCCTGGAAAGGAGGGAGGGCTGTCAGACAGATGGAAATGGGCTTAAGGGAATGGTCCCAGCAAGCATAGGCTCTTACAGCTACTTCCCTCCCAGGTCCTGTTTCTTTGCCCCCTCTCCCTCTTTCTCCCTCCCCTCGCTGGAGGCTTCTAGCCCCCATTCTCATCCAGTCAGCACCCAGGCCTATTTCTTCCCTTGCAGCCTGCCCAGCTCACACCTATGGAGACAACTGTAGCCTGTCCTGCAGCTGCTTTCATGGGGCCTCTTGCAACCCAATCAGTGGGCAGTGCCTGTGTGCTCCCGGCTGGATGGGGCCCAGCTGCCAACAAGGTATGTCCTGGGTCCCCAGCCATCCTTCTCATGCCCGTGTTCACTGAGGTAGTAGATCCTAGGGGCTTGAGGAGGGGGAGAAGGTGGCTGCCCGCTTCCTCTACGTCTAGGGAGAGTTCTTCCATTCTGATCTTCCCCCCTTCTCTCTTGTTTTCCCACTTGGCCTCTGGAGGGGATGGTACCAACCCCTACCTGAGGTTTTCTCTGCTTCCCTCCAGCTTGTCCAGCAGGCCTATACGGATCAAACTGTCACCAACATTGCCTTTGCCGGAATGGCGGGACCTGTGACCCCGTCTCAGGCCATTGCTTGTGTCCAGAGGGGTGGGTTGGTCTGGCCTGTGAACAAGGTGAGCCTGAAAGAAAAGGACCAGGGGGGTGTGGGGGAGCGTGGGGGGAGGGAGTCTGGAGGTGGGTCTGAACGTCCTGAGGGTCAGGAGGGTCTCCCCAAAGCTTCAAAGGTAGTTTCATGGGCGTGCCTTGTGTGTGTGTGTGTGTGTGTGCGCGCATGTGTGTGTATCTTACTTGTGTGCATGTATGCAGGTGACAGCCATGGCCCTGAAGTAAGGAGAGTCCTCTATTCAAATCCCAGCTCTGACATGTGCTAGCTTTGTGACCAAGGGCCAGCCTTAATTTTCCTCTTGTGTAAAGCAGGGATAATATTAAGACTTCCTATCCCATGGGGGTCAATGTAAGGAGGCATTTTATATCCCTTAAAGCACTGGAAAAATGTGACAAATAATTATGGGATTACAGTGGGAATTAGGTTGGCCAGGGGGCTAAGGGTGATGCCCCAGTTATTGCTGGGAATCAGGTTGACCAGTGGGCTGATGGTGATAGATCCTAAAATCTGGAACAAGCTAGAAGGGGGTCTCAGGGGCCATCCCTTTCCACCCCATCCCCTATTCTATGGGTGGAAAACAGGCCCAGAGTGATGGAGATCACACAGAGAGTAAATACCTTCTTGTGTTCTTTCTTCCACTGGGCATCCTGGCAAACTTCAGGAAAGGAAATGCTAGAGAGGAGGGAGGGACAGAGAGGGGGCACAGCAGCTGCCTGACCAAGACTCTGAGGTCCCCCAGGAGATCTGAGATATGTAGAATTCAGAGCCAAAGGCCATACCATCCAATCTTTCCATTGTATAGAAGAGAGCACTGAGACCTTGCTAGAACTTAGACTGAAAAACCAAAATCACACAGGGAGCCAGTGGAAGGATTATGCTTTAAAGTTGGATGCCCTGACTCCAAATCTCTTTCTTCTCCATCTGGAAGGCACTCTGTCATTAGACAGCTTCATTTATGCAGAGCAGGAGTCTGCCAATCAAGCTTGCCTCTCCCAGGGGTGCCCTGGTCCTCAGGACAGGCAGAGCTTTGAAGTTTGCAAAGGGAAGGAGGTTCAGATGAGACCAATTCCCAGTTCTTCCCTTGTCCCACCATGGACCCTATGTCGCCACACCTTTCTCTGCACTGTGTTGGCTTTCAAACAAGTAGGAATGGAAATACAGAGGCCCAGCCACCCTCATGACAGGATGGATGGCCAGCCCCTCCTGGGGTTTCTTCGTGGCTAGCTACCTCCCTGGGGACTCTGGGGATTCTCTTATCATTCTCGGCTTCCCTAGAATGCCTCCCTGGGAAGTTTGGGGCTGACTGTCAGCAGAGCTGTGACTGCTTGAATGGAGGGCACTGTGACCGGCGCACGGGAGAGTGCACCTGCTGGGCTGGTTGGACTGGAGACAAGTGTCAGAGCTGTAAGTGACCATCACCCGGACACCCACATGGCCATGTCGTTAGATACACCATCCTAGAAAAGTGCATGTGCACACGTGCAATCAGCACACACACATGTACAAATGGATGCAAATACACAGCCAGACTTTCAGTTTGGTTCAGTAAACATTAAGAGCCTTTATGTGGTGCAAACATTATGTGCCAAGCACTGGAGATAAAGAAAAAAAGGCAAAAGATAGTCCCTGCCCTCAAGGAGCTTACAATCTAACAGATACATATGCAGGCAACAACTATTAAGCACCTACTGCATACCAAGCAGCACTATGCTGGGTTTGGAGGATAAAAATACAACCAGTGAAATAGCCCCTGCTCAAAGGAGCTTGTATTCTAATGAGGGAGATAAGGAGACATGTATATAGAATACATGAAGAGAGACTATAAGCCCCAGGTAGTTAGGGAGTGAGAGAGAGCACTTGCACTTAAGGGAATCCAGGAAGGCTTTGTGGCCAAGGTGGTGGTGGAGCTGACCACCCAGACAGGAGACGTGGCTCATCTCTAAGCAGGGGGCAAGAGGGGATGCATTCCAGGCATGGAGAATGGTCAGTGCAAAGGTATGGAGATGGGAGATGGAGAGTCATGCGTGAGGGACAGAGGGAGGACTCATCAGACTAAATCAGAGAGGGCTGGAGGTGGGGCAGTGCAGTGAGGCTAGAAGGACAGGGGGCGCCCAGGGCATGTTGAGCTTCAGAACTAGGCAGGGATCTTCCTTTCATTATCAATGGATATTTATAAGGTTTTATTTATGCAAGTGTAGAGGCAGAGGAAGCCATGAATAGTTAGAAGAATGCTAGGCAGATGCCACCTCATCCCGCTCCCTCCTTTTACAGATGAGGAAACTGAGGCCCAGGGGGTCAATGACTTTGCTCAGGTAGAAGAAGCAACATCAGAGATGGAGTGTGAATTTAGGTTAGCAGTCTTTGGCGTTTGCTACACTAGGTGTCCATAAACAGACATGAACGTGTGTGCATGTAATAGTCGTATAAGTCAGGGAAGAAGAAAGGAAGGA
>JAQQSV010010923.1:0-13144 GCA_028646515.1 Pseudochirops corinnae | reverse complement strand
ATAATCATGTGGTAGGCAATATGTAGAAATGGACCATATAATGAGAGATATAGCAAATTTCTATTATTATTGCAATAATTTTATGCTATCTCCTACATGAAATAATACTTCTAAGTGTGAAGCACGATGGGAAAGGGGAGAGGAGGCAAGATCTGCAAAGCAATACAAAAGTTTACTTAGAAGTGGAAACTCAAATTATGTACATTAGAAGCTTTAATTTATGCAGAATATATGGATTAAGGAAGAAATCAATAAATATAAATATTATTAATTAAATTTGCCAAAGAGAGAAAGGGAATAATTTAAAAATATGAATAAGGGAAAGCAATTATTTTAGAAAATTGCTCAGAAAACAACAGGTAACAAACAAAAAAAGTTTAAGGGGAGAAAGTAAAATAATGTTTTGCTTGATTGCTTTACTGAGGAAAAAATTAAATGATTAGGAAATTCAGATATCTAGATAAACAGAAGAACAAAAATCAATCAATAATTTAGACAAAAATACAACCCTAGGGAAAAGGGAAAAATACAAGAGTTGAGAGAAGATGTTTTCAAGAGTTAGGTGAAGAGACTCTATAAAAATAAAGTTACCTTGAAGCAAAATAAGGGAAAAAAGAACCTAAGTGTTGCCTCGACCAAGAAAGAAGAAAAAAATAAAAATTCAAAATAAATATATTAGAGAGAAATTGAGAAAAATGCAAATCTAACTCTCATAACTTTAAATAAAAATGAATTATGCAGCCCAATAAAAGAGAATAATGAGTTAGATAGAAAACAAAACCCCACAATGAATTTTTCCATGGAAACAAAATCAGTATTATTCAATATTGCATTCTATAGGCCTTTGGTTGGTATTTTATCTTCAAGTACATCATAAGTTTTTTGAGGACAAAGGTTATACCTTTTAAAGTTTGTGTCTCATCCAGTGCCTCAATGGACAATTTGCACACAAAGCATTTAATAATTATTTATTAATTGTTTTATGTTAGAAGCAGCTTAAAATATCTTAGTAAAAATATAAATATAGACATCATATGTTTTGTTGATGAAAAAATATCAGACTGCAGGAGGTTGCAGAAGTTGATGTCTATTCCACTTCATTTCTAGGTTAACTGTATTCCATACTACTTCACATAATTTTTTTTTTAATGCTGATAATTGAAAAAAGGTCAGGAATACTTGCAAATCTAGCATTATCTGAATAATTGATAAATTCGTTTCATTTTGAATTTCTATCTATATCTATTCTCAATGGCAAAACTTAGCCTCAAACTTGTTTTAATGCAATTGGTTTCGCTATTAGATTAGAACACATGTATAATTGTCTAATTGCATATTTATTTTATTTACACTTTAGAAAGATACCTGTAAGAAATTGATCAACTTGATATTTTACATTGTTGCGTCAAACAAAAAAATATTTCACATGCAGTCAAATTTTCCTCCCTAAATAGACACATGGGGTTTTGAAAAGTGTTTTATCATAGACATAAAATAATTTTCTTGCCTTAAAGTCTTAGCACTAATTGGTTATAAAGAATTGTTTTATGGTTATAAGATAAATGTACAATTTGTTATTTTCTATGGAATAAGGGTGACATCCAGTGACCATGGCGGTAAGTCAGAGGTCTTTGTGGTTGGTTTGACAGTAAAGATTTAAGAGGCAATTTCTATTTCATTTTTGAATTATACGGTTTGTGACATTTCAACATCATTTGTTTATTGGGGAGTTATTACAGTGATATATTGTGTTCAAACAACAACTTCCATCACAACAAATTGATTCATGATCTACATGTATAACAATTATAGCACAAAGCTAAACCCCTGATTGAGTACAAGTGTTTCAACTTGCTATGCATTGTGTTTCCCGAGGGACTGTATTGGTTAAGGGAAAGAAGGCAGATGTTGGAAGTCAAGATTGCAATTGAATCACTGAATTTAAATAATATGTAAGCACTGACTTTATTTAGTTATTTCTTTAGTATAATCAGTATAAAGATAATTCAGTCACATCATTTGGGTGACAGAATAGCAGTATTTATATTTTCTGGGAAATTGTTTTAAAGATACTTTATTTTTTAGGAAAAAAAATGCTACAGGATGTCTTTGAATAATTATATTTTAGGTCTTTTTTTTCAGCAAAGTTAAAATCTATTGGACTTATGATTTCCCATAAATCACCTTTTAAGGAGAAACTAAAAGCCCAAAGTTATTAAATTGAATTCCTTTTAAGCCATCAATATCATTATTTGGCCTATACTATCCAAAAGATCAAAAGAAGTAGAAAAGGATATGTATTGCAATCAATGAATAAATTGTAACATATGATTGTAGTGGACCATCATTGTCATTGTCCCTTAATTAGTAACAAAATTATGTTTCAGAGAAACATTGGGAATGCTTGCATACAGTTATCCAATGTGAAGTGTGCAAAAAAGTAGAACAAAATTATATAATACAAAGAACACATAAAGTCAAATAACTTGAAAGACTTTAGAATACTGGTCATTTGGATGACCAACCAAGATTTCAGAATGGTGATGTTTACTTAGGGTTGGTTACAAGAGGTAGTGCCCCTTGAATATAAGAAATATTAGCACTTTGTACCAATTAAAGCAGGAAACCATGGAGGCAGCCCTCCATTTAGAATACTGCATCATCACCAATGCTGAATTAGCTTATTTAAATGTAGTATTTTTTTTATATTTTAGATTCCTCTGTACCTAGTAGAAAGTTCAGTTTTACTAGCAAGATTACTCAATGCCCTTTTGTAAAAAAACAAAAAAACAAAAAAAACTCAATTTGTTCCTTCTTTTTCATTTGCTCTTCAATTAGAAATTGCTATCAACCATTCTTCATACATACCATTGTCAGCATTTGCAATCTAATTTCAACTTTAAATGATATTCAATCTTAGTAGAAACATATTATACTCTTCCTCTAGTCTACTCCAAGTCTTTCATACTATGTTTCTGGGAAGACCTAGATTAACAGAGCCACAATAATATTTGCTCACATTAAACTTAGCAGAGTTATAGCAATATCCACACACATTGCCAGAACTATGATTTCAATTCACACTCTGTCTGACAAAGTAACACAAACCAACAGACAAAGTTCCTGTCTGAGAAATCAAACACAAATCACCAGCGAAGTGCCAAGACTTCTGTTAAAAACAGTAAAACCCTCTTTCACGATATCTGGAAACAGCAGTAAAGTTCTCTTTTATCACTTTTGTCTGAAAATAACAAAGAATTTTTTTCTGACTGACCAACAGAGAGAGTACTACAGAGTACCAAAATCACAAGCATTCTCTCTCCAAGTTCTGCTTCATCCAAGCTTGTGCTTTTATCTGTTTTGCTCCTTCTTGTTCCACCCTTCCTGTTGAACCCTTCCTGTTCTGCCCTTTGGGCAAATTCCTCCCGCCATGGTCTCCATGTGATAATGTTAGTCCTATTAAGGGCAGGGAAGGTCTCCAGACTCCCTTAGGCCTATTAATGGTGACACGATGCATATTGTTTCTAATAAAGACTTGATATAATCACAGGCAAGGATCAAAGGCACTTGAATAGCTGAAACAAGTAGCAAATTACCACTTTGCTAGCCATTACAAAGGCAAGAAGGGAGGGCAAATTGAGGGAGGTGGCAATCAAAATCAAAACACTTGTGAGGAGGGAAAGTGTGGAAGAAGAGATAGAGAGAAATATAAACAGGGTAAAAATGAGATGGAAGGAAATATGGTTAGTAATCATAATGGTAAATAAATGGGATGAAATTTCTCATAAAATCCAAGTGAGTACTTAGGTCAAACCAGAATCTTAAAATATGCAGTTGACAAGATACACATTTGGAGCAGAGAGATACACAATGAGTAAAGGTAAAAAGCTGGAGGAGAATATTATGCTTCAGCTGAAGTAAAACTAAACAAAACAAAACAAAACAAAAACATCAGGGGTAACAATCCTAATATCCCACAAAGTAAAAACAGAAAAAGATCTAATTAAAAGTGATGAGGAAGGGAACTACATCCTGTGAAAAGGTATTGTAGACAATGAAGTAATGTGATTAATTAACACATATTCACCAAATGTTGTAGCATCTAAAATCCTAGAGGAGAATTTAAGGCACTTACAGGCAGAAATAGACAACAAAACTATACTAGTGAGGGATGTCAACCTCAGCCTCTCAGAACCAGATTAATCTAACCACATGATAAACAGGCAAGAAGTTAAGGAAGTGAATAGAATTTTGGAAAAATTAAATATGGGAGACCTCTGGAGAAATTTGAATGAGGTATGTGGCACCTCCACAAAAATTTACCATATATTAGGTCACAAAAAATTCACAATCCAACAGAAAGACGTGAATATTAAACATATTGTTTTCAGATTATGTTGCAATAAAAATTACAGGAAATAAAGAGCCATGGAAAGATATACTAAAAATTTATTGGAAATGAAATAATCTAAACTTCAAAAATGGTTGGGTCAGACAACAAATCACAGAAATGATCAATAACTTCATCCAATAGAATGACATTGAGACAACATACTGAAACCCATGGCATTCAGCAAAAGCAATTCTTAGGGGAAGTTTTATGTCTCTAAATGCTTATAGGAGTACAATAGAGAAAGAACAGATCGATGAACTAGGCATGCAACTGAAAAAAGCTAGAAAAATATTAAAAATTCTCAATTAAACACCAAGTTAGAAATAGTGGAACCCAAAGGAGAGAGTAACAAAATTTAAAATAAGAAAATTATTGAATTAGTAAAAGTAATTTATGAAAAACCAATAAAATGGAGAAACTTTGGTTATTTTGATTTTAAAAAGGAAATAAAAGAAAACCGAATTGCTAGATTTAAAAATGAAAAGAGTGAATTTACAAACAAGAAAGAGGAAATTAAAACAATAATTAAGATCATTTAGCCCAACTGTATGCCAATAAATCTCACCTTCTTAGAGAAATATATGAATAATTACAAAAATAGAAATTGCCTAGATGAATAAAAGAGGAAATCAAATATTCAACCCCATTTTATTTTTATTAAATTAATTAATTTATTTTTAGTTTTTAACATTCATTTCCATAAGATTTTGAGCTCTAAATTTTGTTCCCCTCTCTAAGACTGTGGACATTCTGATATTGACTCCACATTTACATCATATTTAATACATTTTTACATTGCTCATGTTGTAAAAAAGAATTAGAACCAATGTGAGGATCCATGAGAAAGGAGAGAGAGAGAGTAAATAGTATGTTTCAATCTGCATTGAGACTCTACCAGTTCTTTTTTCTAGATGTGAATAGCATTTTTCAACATGAGTCTTTTGGAATTGTCTTAGATTCTTGCATTGCTGAGAAGATCTACATCTATCAAAGTTACTAACAGTTGCTCTTACTGTGTACAATGTTTTCTTGGTTCTGCTCACTTCACTCAGCATCACTTCATGTAAATCTTTCCAAATTTTTGACTTGTTCATTATTTCTTATGGAACAATAGCATTCCATTACATTCATATACTACAACTTGTTCAACCATTTCCTAATTGATGGGCATCCATTTCCAATTCTTTGCCTCCAGAAAAAGAGCTGCTATATATTTGTACATCTGAGTCCTTTTCCCATTTTAATGATATCTCTGAAATACAGACCTAGAAGTAGTATTTCTAGGTCAAAGAGTATGTACCATATCATAGCCTTTGAGGGGTTCCAAGTTGCTCTCCAGAATGTTTGGATCAGTTCACAACTTGACCAAAAGTGCATTAGAATTCCAATTTTCCCACATGTTCTTCAACACTTGTCATTTTTATGTTTTGTCCGTTAGACAATCTGATAGGTGTGATGTGGTATCTCAGAGTTGTTTTAATTTGCATTTCTCTAATTAATAGAGATTTAGAACATTTTCTTTTTCAAATAGCTTTTGATAGCTTTAATTTCTCCATCTGAAAGCTACCTGTTCATATCCTTTGACCAGTTATCAATTGAGGAATGACTGGTATTTTTATAAATTTTACTCAGGTGTCTATATATTTGAGAAATGAGGCCATTACCAGAGACACTGGTTGTAAAAACTGTTTCCAGATTTCTATTTCCCTTCTAATCTTTTTTGCATTGGCTTTGTTTTAGTAAAAACTTTTCAATATAATTTAATCAAAATTATTCATTTTGTATTTTCTAATGTTCCCTATCTCTTGTTTGGTCACAATTTCTTCCCTTCTCCATAAATCTGACAGGCAAACTCTTCCATGTTCTCCTAATTTACCAATGGTATAAGCCTTTATACCTAAATTGCATACCCATTTTGACTTTGTCTTGAATATGTTGACCCCATAAAATCCCTAAGAAAAAATCTCCAGGGCCACTTGGATTTACAAGTGAATTCTACCAAATATTTTTTAAAAAATTAATACATATATTATATAAGCTATTTGGGCAAAGAAGTTCTACCAAATTAATTTTAGTGACACAAATATAGTGATGATACCTAAACTAAGAAGATCCAAAAGAGAGTGAAAAATATAAACTAATTTCCCTAATATATATGGATGTGAAAATTTTAAATAGAATATTAGCAAATAGATTATAGCAATTTATCATCAGGATAATACACTATGCCGAGGTGGGATTTATATCAAGAATTCAAAGCTGATTCAATATTAGGAAAAAAAAAAGAACTATTAGCATATTTGAAGATGTCAGTAACAAAAGAAACAATCATATGATTGTCTCAGTAGATTAAAAAAAAGCTTCTGACAAACTTCTGCACCCATTTCTATTAAAAACACTTGAGAGAATAGGAACACATGGAACTTTTATTGAAGTGATAAGTAGTATCTAATTAAAACATATCAGCAAGCCGTATGTGTAATGGAGATAAGATAGAAGCCTTATCTATACAACTAGAGAGGACACTGGGCAGATAACAGAGGAGGTCAGAAAATTCTAAATTCTAAATATTTTCCCCACAAAAGAGTGAAAACAGCAATTTAGGGCAAACAAAGTGTGGATGGAGATAAATAAGAACAAAGGTAAACCAGGGTCTTTCCGGGACAATTGGAGAAGATCAGAAGAAAAATAAATCCCAGGATGAGATTTGGTCCCTGTGAGGAGTAAACACTTCCAGGCAAGGTTCCCATTTAACAATAAAAGGTAATGCTTAAACAACAAGTGGCAAGTCCCTAGGTTAGTAGGTTTGAGAGGCTGCCTTGGCCCCAGTCACCAGAACTGTTACCCCTGGGATAGTAAGGGGACTTGGGCAACTAAATCTGGGAAGATCTACAGAACCTCTGCTGAAAAGGAACACCAGACCTATCTGTGCTGCTAAGAGTGGCAGAGGCAAGAAGGAAGCAGCACATTCCTGGTGAGTGCAAAAGCAGTGAGGTAGAATGCCTCTGACTGTGGGCATTTATAGGAGGTTGGAGATTTGGCTTTAGTTCCAGGCTAGGGGAGAGAACTGGAGATTTAGGACAAGAGGCACCATTTCCTCTACCACAGACTAGAAGCAATTATTAATCAAGTTATTACCACAAAATAAAATGCACAGGTAAATGAGAAAGAATCCAACTATAGAAACCTATTATGGGAATAGAGATAACTGGGGTAAAACTTCAGAGGAGAATATTGAAGTAAAGAAACCTCCACAGAGTAATTTCAAATGGTCACCCACCCAAAAAGAATTCATAGAAAGTCTTAAAAAAAAAACTTTAAAAATCAAATGACAGAGATGGAAGAAAGAATAAAAAAGAAAAAAAGAACAATCCAAGAAAAACAAGAAGGGTGTGAAAGGAAAGCCAACCAACTAGTAAAGGAGATCCAGAATCTTAAGGAAGAAAATGACGCCTTGAAAATTAGAATTGAGTAAATGGAAGTCAGCAAAATTATAAGAGATGGAGACATAATTAAACAAAATATAAATAATGAAAAAATAGAAGAGAAAATGAACCATGTTATAAGAAAAACAGCAGATTTGGAGAATCAATGAAGAAGAGGAAATATAAAAAATAATAAGACTAACTGAAAGTTACAATAAAAAAGGAATCTTGCTACAATATTATAAGACATAATTAAAGAAAATTGCCCTGAAGCATTAGAACAGGAAGGAAAAGTGGATATAGAAAAAATAAAATCACTGATCATCACTTAAAAGTGATCCTATGAGGAAAACTCATGGGAATATCAGTCAAATTCCCAAACACATAGATAAAGGATAAACTATTAAAAAAATATTAAAACAATTCAAACATGATGGTGCCATAAATAGAATGACACAAGACTCAGCAGCAAAGATGTTAAGGGACAGCAGGTCTTAGAATGCAACAAATGGAAGAACAAAATAACTGGAGCTCTGCCTGAAAATATCCTACCATGGAAAATTAAGTATTATCCTGAATAAAGGAAAGTGGACATTTGATAAACTCTCAGACTTTTAAGACTTTTTTTTTTTTCAAATCCTGAACTTAACAGAATATTCAACCAACAAGAACCAAGAGAAATATAAGGCACATACCAAAGACTGTTTCTAAGGGATTCCTTAGGACAGGCTGCTTACTTTTTAAATATGTAAAATGCAAAATGCATGTCTAAGATTCTTTTTAATAATCAGGTAGCTCAGAAAAAAGATTGGGTTGAACCTGAGTGTCATATGAATTTAAAATGTAAAACCATTCAGGAACAGCTAAAAACAGTAATCATTTTCTAAAAATGAGATGCAAGAGAAAGAATCAATACAGAGATATTAGATGGGGGAGGAGGGCTGGTAGTACTTGTAACCTAGTTTCCTTGAGAATCAGTTTAAAAAGGAACAATACAATACACACATACACGCATATTTAGAAGATTATGAAAGTGTTCTAAATTCAAAAGAAATAAAATGGTAGCGGCATAGCAAGGGGTAGAGGACAAGGGATGGATCTTTAGAGGGGAAGGTGAGGGAACAGGTAAAAGGGGAGGTATAGAAGGGTCTTTAGATTTATGGGAACAAGATATGGGAGGGATCCTTGGGGGGGGTAGGCAAGTAATAGGAGGGCAAGGCAGTGGGGAGAAGTAAAGTCAAGGAAGCAGGAGGGATAGGAAACAATAGATATGCACAAACATAAAAACAAAGATCAAAAATAGCATATGTTTGGGAAAGTACATGTCTACATATGTATGCATATATGTGTATATCTATAGCTATAGAAAAACACATATAAACTTCTTTGTAGTCTTCTGGGGGGATGGGAGGAGGGAAAAAGAACAAAGTAAAAAAGTGCACAGCAGAGCACAAAAGAAAATTTAAAAGATAGCAAAGAAAAGATGGACAATTCTCAGCACAATATGTATTATTTATCATACAGGTTTGCTTTAAATGAAAGTTTATTGTTACTTATTTTGAATCCTCCCTTATATTCTGTTATGCAAATGACTTGCCTTTTCTTTTTCTTTGTATTTGTTTCAATATTTAAGTTTATGATATATTTTTGTTTCTCCTTTTCTATTCTGTATTTGTGTTCAGGCCTTTGATCTAAAATTTAAAAAAATTGAAATACAACTAGAAATTTAGCAAAGGTGTCTCCATTGTCAACATTCTTATTCAATATCATACTGGAAACATTAGCTTTAACAATAAGAGAAGAAAAAGATATTGAAGTAATTAGGATAATCAATGAGGAGAGAAACACTATCACTCTTTGCAGATGATATGATGGTATACTTAGAAAAGCCTAGAGAATCAACACCCAAAATGAGATAATCATGAAATTTTGCAAAGTCTCATGATATAAAATAAATCTACATAAATCATCAGCATTTCTGTATATTACCAATAAGATTTAGCAGTGAGAGATAGAATGAAAAAAAATCCACTTAAAATATGTTATGAAAAGACTAGGGTTAAACTGAAAATTCAACCTTCAAATGTGAGACTAAAGAGAAGCACAAAAAGTTAAACAGAAAAGGGAAATCATAAAAGACTTAATACGGCTAAACTGTTTATGTTCTATATGGGATGATGATGCTCATAACTCATAAGAATTTTCTCATTAAGAATGATTGAAGAATTATATATAGAGGGCATATAGGTGAGTCACATATGAACAGATATCTAAAAAAATTTTTTAAAAAGTAGTGAGAGAGGAATGTACTGGGAGAAAAGGTCAGGGAGGTGTAGGACAGGGTAAACTATCTCACATAAAAGAAGAAAGAAAAAGATTTTAGAGAACAGGGGAAGAGGATGAAGATGAAGCAGTGTGAGTGAACCTTCCTCTCATGAAAATTGACTCAAAAGGGGAATAATATACACATTCAAATAGGTATAGGAATCTATCTTACCCTACACAAAAGTAGGAGTGGAAGGGGATTGGAGTGTGAGATGGAGTGGTAATAAAAAGGAGGACAGATCGGGAAAGGGGGTAGTCAGAGGGAAAACATTTTTTGAGGAGGGACAGGTTGAAAGGAAAAGGAGAATAGAAAAGGTGGGGAATGGGATGGAGGGTAATAAAGTTAGCAGTAGTAACTGGGAAAATAAATTGAAGCAAGTTTCTCTAATAAAGGCCTCATTTATCAAGGATATTGAGAACTGAGTCAAATTTATAAAGAAGTCATTCCACAGTTGATAAATGATTCAAAGAAGTGAATACTTTTCAGATTAAATAATCAATGTTGTCTATAGCCATATTAAAAAAAATTGTCTAACTCACTATTGATTGGGGAAATGCACATGTAAACAATTCTGAGGTACTATGTCATACTTATTAGATTGCCTAATAGGAAAGAAAAGGAGATTGACAAATGGTAGAGAGAACATGGGGAAAATGGGGCATTAATGAACAGTTGGTGTGTTGTGAACTGATTCAACCATTCTGTAGAGTAATTTGGAACTATACCTAAAGGGCAATAAGAACCACACATACCCTTTTACCTGGTAATACCACTGCTAGGTTCATATACCAAGAGAGATAAAAAACCAAAAAGTAAAGGGACCTATAACCACAAAAATATTTGTAATACCTCTTTCTTAAGTGCAAAGACTTTGGAATTGAGGGGATGCCCATCAAATGGGGAATGTCTGACCAAGTCATGGCATGTGATTGTGATGCAATACTACTGTGTTATGAGAAATAATGAGTAGGATCCTCTCAGAAAATCCTGGAGAGACTCACATGAACTCATGTAAAGTGAAACATATTGCCTACAAAGTAACAGCAATGTGGTAAGATGATCAGCTGTGAATGACAACTGTTCTTGTCAATACAATGATTCAAGACAACTCTGAGGGACTTATGATGAAAAAAAAGCTATCCATCCCCAGATAAAGAACTAATGGTATCTGAATACGTATTGAAGCAACCTTTTTTTGCTTTCCTTAATTTTCTTGAGGATTTTTTTGTCTATCTTTTCTATCACAACATGATTATCGTGGATATGTTTTGCATGACCTTGCATGTATTACCTGTATCAAACTGCTTGCCTTCATAATGGGAAGGGAGTGGGAGGGGCAGGAGGTGAGAGGAAGGGAAAGAATTTGGAACTCAAAGTTTTTTTAAATTAAATTTTATTTATTCAATTAATGAAACTCTACCTTCTTTTTCTCCCCCACCCAGTGGAGAAAGAAAGAAAAATAAAACCTTTATTATAAACCTGTGTACTCAACCAAAACAGAATTCCCACGTTGCCCATATCTACAAAAAATATCTCTGTACTCTGAGTATATCACCTCTTTATCAGGAGATGGATAGTATGTTTCATCATGAGTCTTCTGGAATTTTGGTTCAACCAATGTCCATCAATAAAAGTTGCTAAATCCTCAAAGTTATTCGTTGCTATTGTATAAATTGTTTTTTGGTTCTACTCTCCTTACTTTGCATCAGTTCATACACCTTCACCATTTGAGTTTATTTTGTTGTTCCTTAATATACTCACTCTCTTATTGCCCTCTAGTATTTCTCTACTTTTCCTCTTGTTTCCATTTTCAGTAAAATGTAAATCAATATGCAATTGTGTATATGTAATTTACTTCCATATACATATCTCCGTGTGTGTACTCTTCCCTCCTTTGACCATTTCAGATGAGAAAGAGTTTGGTATGTCTGCTCCACCATCATCTTTTCCATGTTGTTTGTATAAACTTCTACCTGCACACTTAATTATTTGAGATAATCAGTTTCTTCTTCTTTTTTCAATTACTCTTTTAAGATCATTATCACATAACAGAATCATTTCCTGACCCCCTTATTAGATCCCTTCTATGATCCTGATAATTATAGGTTTCTGAAGGGACAGGTATTATGTCTCCATATTAAAAATAGAAATCATTTATCCTTTAGTCTTCATGATTATTCATTCTTATTTACATTTTTATTTCCTTTGACTCCCATGTTTGCATTTCAAAGTTTTTACTCTGTTGTTTTTTTTTTTCCTTCAGGAATGTTTGAAAGTCCATCATGTCATTTCTCCCCTCCATCCATTTCCCTCCCTCTCCAAAAGATTATACTAAAATTTTTTGGGTTAAGTTATTCCTGGTTGTATAGCTACGTCCATTCATTCTGGAATATTATATTCCAAGCTCACTGTTTATTTATATTGGTCTTTGCTAAATAGTGCAAAATCCTAACTGTGGCTCCTTTGCTTACTTGAATTCTTTTTTTCATTAATTTTTTTTTGTTTATTTTTAGTTTATATCATTCATTTCCAAGAGATTTTAAGTTGCAAATTTTCTCCCCATCATTCCCCTACCCACCACCCCAAAATAGCAATCCCACTGTCTACCCCCTCTCCCAATCTGCTTTCTCCTATATCCTCTCCAATCCCTCCTCCCATTTTCCAGTAGCACAATATGGATTCCCATACCCCAGTGCCTGTATATCATATTTCTCAGTTGCATTTTAAAATAATAACTTTTTTAATATTTTTTTTTCAACTTTGAGTTCCAGATTCTTTCCCTTCCTCCTTTGTCACCCACCCTTACTGGTAATGTAAACAATTCAATATAGGTTGTGCATGTGTAGTTACACAAAACATTTCCATAGTGGATATATTGTGAAAGACTGACTATATTTCCCTCAATCCTATCCCACCTCTGACTTGTTCTATTCTCTACTTTGACCCTGTCCCTTTTCAAAAGTGTGTGATTCTAACTACTTCCCCCCCCGCCCTCCCCTC
>JAQQSV010010922.1:0-13144 GCA_028646515.1 Pseudochirops corinnae | reverse complement strand
GGGGAGGAGGGATACACTGGGATGTCTGTTTTGGGGTGGTGGGTAGGGGAAAGATGGGGAGAAAATATGTAACTCAAAATCTTGTGGAAATGAATGATGCAAACTAAAATAAAATTAAAAAAAAAAAGAACTACAGGGAGTATGGTAGATATTCCTCCTACCACAAACATCTATAAATCATAACTTAGCTGTTGGTACTTTAAATATGAGATCTTTGTTCAGTGAGCAACAAGTAGATGGATATATCACTGGAGGAAATGGATCATATCACTCTTGCTATTCTCATTATAAATGAAACTAGAGCCGATGACAAAAGGGATGAAGAGTCCTGAGGCTTTATTGACATCTTCCAAAAGGGAAAGAACCTGGAGGAAGGCCCACCACATGTCAAGAGGAAAGTCTATGAAGGATTTAAAGCAGGACATAGACAAAATGAGGAGGTAGGTATGGGTTACGATATACACCATTAGAGGGGATATTAACATTGATGGGATCAAAGATTTGTCCAAGTATTCAAGTATTATTAGGTGGTAAAACTCCATCATAAATCCTTTTGTTAAAAATTCTTTCTGAGTATAAATTATCACCCATCAAGCTTGCTCACTTTATGCAGTTAAACTTTTGTCTTAAAATGAGGCATGCCAATAGAGTCTTAGGTACAAGGGGTAGTTGTACAGGACTGAGTTTTATCAGGCTTGCCAGTATTTTGTGAGTGAGATATGAATAAGGAGAAAGAAGGTGCTCATGGAATGGATAAGGGAAAAGACAAGACTTCTTAACTTCTTCAGCAGTCTCAATTTTTTTTCAGTTCACAGAGTACTTAGTGTCTCAGTAATTTTTTTTTGGGGGGGGGGAATAGGTAAGGCAATTGGGGTTAAGTAACTTCCCCATGGTCACACAGATAGCAAGTGTCAAGTATCTGAGGTCAGATTTGAACTCAGGTCCTCCTGACTCTAGGACCAATGCTTTATTCATTTGTAACACCATGCACAAGCAAATTCTGAAAAGAATACTACTGTGAACAGCTTTTAAGATTTGGATTATACAGTATAGTGAACACTCCATTTATTCCATTACAAATCAAGGCAAACATTCACAACAAATCACAATATAATATTCACAACATCACATCTTATCACAGAAAATCACAATATAGTGTTCACAACAGCTTAACATTAGAATGGCCACACAGTTTTCATTATAGTGGCCACGGTATTTGGAACAAAGAACAAAAGAATAATCATCTGGTTTCCCCAAGGGAAACCCTCCTTACTTAATCATTCAATCAATTCACAATACAATAATCAATCTTCCACTCATGGGGCAACCACTAACTTAAACAGTCACTAATCTAGATTTATAATTACTAAATATCTTTAATCACTAAGTACAGTCATTAGAAAATTATACAAACTCTCCATCCCTCGGTGTCTTCAATTTCATCAAGAGTCCAAAGGGAGACCTTTTCTTCATCTTGACTCTGGGTAGTCTCTCAGATTCCCTGGATCCCCTTCCATGGTCCCAGCTCTACCTGAATACACCAAACAGTCACCTGGATTCAGGGGGCAGAGAGCTCCCAGGTTCTCATCTAGTCCTCAGAGGTAGACAGCTCCCAGGTCCTTGTCCAGTCCTCCGGGCAGTCCCTGACACACACCAAAGTTCATAGGGTCCAGCACATCTCAAACCCTTCACAGCTTCTGTTGCCAGGAACTCAAAGATCCACCAAGCCACAAACCAACAAAGGCCTATCCCAGTCATGCTTCTTCCATCCTCCAACAGTTCAGCTGGCCCTAGGACCCAGAAGAATCTCAGCCTTCCAGGCAGCCCTCTCAGCCTTCCAAGCAGCCCTCTCAGCCTTCTAGGTAGCCTTCACCAGATTCTGGTCTCATAGAAAACTCCAACTCATTTCTCAGTCCATCAGGCCCAGCTCCCAGATGCTGGGACAATCCTGTTTCCTCCACCAGGAGCCACAAGGAGGAACATTTCTGATTCTGTCTCTCTGTCTCTAGAACTCTTCTTATATGTATACACTGGCCTCCTATCTCAGCTAACCTCCTCCTGCCACATCAGCAACAGGAGACAGAGCTCACCTTACTTAGCCCTAAGTTTACTAAGGGCTAAGTATCTGCTAAATTGATTACTGTTACATCAACTGCGCCACCTAGCGGCCCCATCAGTAATTTTTTCATGGCACCCCTAGTCCAAAAGAAATAGACAATAGTTCAGTTTATTAAGTAGTTAGGTCAAAATTTTCAAATATCCCATGTTACCACTGTGAGTTTAGCACAGCACATAGTTTGGTAACTGCAGTTTGGTCATTAGGGCAGCCCCACAACCCCAAAATATCTAGGCCTCCTATTATGCTTCCCATAATTTACTTTCCAGGATGCCCAATTTCCTACAACCAAAGACACAGAGGTCTCATACCCTGCTATGAAGGGTCATTAGGAAACATATAACCTTTTGCAGGGTTCAGGGATTTATCCCTCTGAGTCCCATTATTGTCTGTGATCCCCAGACTTTGTTGCAGTATCCTGGCAACTGCACCTGGCAGAGGCTGAGTTTTTGTCCCATACGTGGAGCTCTCTACATCTCCAAAATCACATGCCCTGGGCTACCAGTTACATCATTTATTCATATGGCTGAGCTCTTTTCCTTCATTCCTCTGTGGTTGCAAATTGAACTTCAAAGGTGCCAAATATTCATTTAAAATAGGGTGCCATTTTGCCTAAGGCTACTCCTGTCCAAAATCATAGAGGTATTTTTATGAGATGAATGAGAATTGACACTAATGCCTTACAAAGATGATACTATGATGATGAAATAGTTGAGGATGAATACCTCTGATATTATGCCTTATAACTGTGCTGAAATGAGTACCAACCTCATATTGGGGTTCAGGATCCATGTACATAGTACTTTATCTTTAGTCCACTTAGGGAAGCTATAACTACCAAACAAATTCTCAGTCTAGGTGGGAATGCTTGACATTATATCCGTCTCTGAGGAGCTTACTGGAGCCTATGACTACGAAGACAGAATTTGGTTTTCAGGAAAAGGGAATTGGTGGAGGGTCCTGTGGCTCCTAGAATCTTCAGGGGATTTTCAACAGAGAACAATCAGAATTCCTCTGAAATTCCATCACCTGCAATGGAATTTGGGCAGCATTTGGATTCATTTCTTCTAGTTAGTAGAGAATACTAGTTGCATATGCCAGTGGCATCAAATTCAAATAGAAATGGCACAACTAATTTGTACTTAACAATATCTGTGGGTCACATTGACTAAGAAAACTACATATTAATATTACTTATGTTTTACTGTATTTTAAAATTTTATTTTGTGAAGTATTCCCCACTTTCATTTTAATCTGGTATGTGACACACTCAGGGAGTATTGCAGAAAGTGTTTGTCAGTTCAGGTATATGCCATGATGCCCCTTGCCATGCATCAACAAAAGAATGAACTCAATTTTGTATGTTATTTTCAAAAGATATTATTTTTATGTTCACACCACCTTTTTGGAGGATTCACTACTTCCATTATATAGGTAATGAGGGTATTACAAAGTTACGGTTTTTCAGTCTTTTCTCCATCAAGAATCTATGATTTGATCCATGAAGGTTTCTTCTCCATCAATGCAGATGGCCACTCCCTCCACAGAAAATATTTGTGAAGACTGTCTGAGGTTTCTACTGCAGACACTAGGGCCTCAAAGCCTCTCATCTAGCAATATAGATACTTACACTCTGTGATAGCTCACTCTCTTCAATCTATTCTTAACCCTTGCACGTCTAGATTTCCATAGAAGGAAAATTGCCAGGCAGTTACAGTTAAATTTTCTCAGGCTTCTAGGGCAAATCCTGTTTTGAGGTGGATGGGCAAAGGGATCTACTCTCCCTACTCACTCTCTTAGCTCTTGAGTACCTATTGATGTATTTTTATTTATATTTCAGCCACTCATAATAATAAATAATTTTAAATTTTTAAACATAACAATTTTATTAGCAATAGGGTAAAAGAAGAATAATATCATCATATGTAATCATCACATATTAAGCAGATGTAAGAATAAAAAAAATTATAATCTACACATAAAACCAGTTACATTCTCCTGCCAATACACCCAGATTCTGTGAGGGAATGTGGGCAAATGCTGTATTTCAGCATAATTGGTTTCCTTTGTCATTCTATCACCTTTAGTTTGTACATTTAAAAAAAATATTATTCTGAGAAAGGGTCCATCTGCTTCACCTGACTACCAAAGGGGTACCAGGATCAAAAGAAAAAGGCAAGAACCCTACATGGTCTTTATTCTTTGGTTTTTTCGCAATATTTCAGGAACAAAATTATGTTGAAGCAAAGCATACAGTCACTTTAACATACCTGCCTTTTTAGTGCTTTTTAGTAAATTTAGTAAAAGGTAAGAATACCATCTTATACAGCTGTACAAGAAAAAATATATAGAAAAGATGTGCAGCATATTTTTTGCTTGAAAAAGCTTAGCCCAGAAGTCAGCAAATTCAGCTTGCTGCCTTTTTTATATCCCAAGAACTAAGAATGGTTTTTACATTTTTATAATATAGTTTTATTTTATTAAAAAGCCATTCTTAGCTCACAAGTCACACAAAAACAGGTGGTAAACTGGATTTGGCCCATGGGCTGTAGATTTCAACCCATGGTTTAGCCTAAAGTTCATTAAGGACTTTAACAAATATACCACAATCAATATATTCACAAATAAGTGCAATTTGGGGATAAAATATAATCTGACCCACTTAACGAATTTTATTCTACATTGCCGCATGCTACCTTATCTTCTGTATCTTTTACACATTGTTCAATATTTTCTTATAAGTTGATTTAAAGATAAAGTGTCTTCTATCGTGTGCAGCTGCTTCTCCTGTTTGAAGGCTACCTGGCTACTTAGTCAGGGATATAGAACTGAGTTTATCTCTCAATGCAAGTAGCATTTTAAAAAACATTCCTTTGCTATGTCAAGGTGTCAATTTCAGGTAAGCTTCAAACATATGCTTGATTTATGTGCCATGATAAAAATCAATGGGTGTAAAATCTCCCACTTTAGAATTTATTCAGACATCAATATTCTTTTTAGCTGGTTATATGAAAACTGTTATCTATTTAAGTTCAATATAGAGCTCAAAGGGAACACATATGTACAGTACTAAAGCAACATTTGCTCATAATGAAAGTGTAAAGGAGATGGGAGCACAGTATGTCAGGGGAAGAAATTACATGTTATAAGTATTATATCACAGACTTGATGGAAGAATCTAATCACATATTTCAGACATACAATGAGGAGGCATTTTGGTGCTTGAGAAATAGGTTTCCTTTATTTTTCACAAAAATGACTTTTCATCAGATCAGTTGTTTTATTTTTTTCCCAACATGAAATATCCCATCGGTGCAAACATGGTACTGAGCACCATAAAAAGATGCACCTCCAGTGAGAAGACACTGCAGTCTGTGATACACTTTGCTGTCATTTAACCTAATAGGGTAACATTGAAGGTTTCACAGGCTCATCCATTTCTTGTCACCCAACAAAGGCCAGGATCCCTTTCAATTGGATTTTATAGGATGAATGTGAGGCAGTTTTTATTATACTTCAATTCAATTCAATTCAATTCAACAAACCTTTGTAAGTGCTTCCTATGTGCCTGGTGCTATGCTGGGCTCTGGAGATAGGAACGCAAAATATAATAGTCCTGCCCTCACAGAGTTTATATTCTCCCTTACTATGATTATTCATTAATTTGCATTATTTTAGAACTATATATGTTCTGCAGAAGATGAAAGTTCTTTGTAGTCCTATATCCTGTGACTCTCTAAAATATCTTCATTATATATAAATACATGTATGTGTATAGTATGCTTTAGAAGAGGGGTGATACCAAACAAATAGAAATGGGGGTCATTAATCTGCCTTAGTTTTAAAATGTAATATGATCTATGTTTTATTGTACTATTATTTTGTTAAGTATTTCCCAAATACATTTTGATCTTGTTCATGCTGCTCTCAGAAGTGTTGTGGGCCATATGCAGCCTGCAGGCTGCTTGTGTGCGACCTGTTTTAGAGGATCATATCACACTATGTATGCAGATATGTACATAAGCACATATGTATATGTGTAACCTATGTGTATGTATATGCATATACATAATACATGTACAAGGTGTGCCAAAAGGCTTAATACAGTTTTAAGCTCTAACCTCAAATAGCTTCAAATCACCTTTTTAAAGAAGTCTTAAATAGTTTTAAATACTTCAGCTTTAATAGCTTAAAACTTAACTAAGACTTTTAGAACACCTTTTATTATATTTGTTATTGAAAACATATGAAAATAACACCTTGGTTTTTGTTAGGTTTCCCCTAAGACAATCTGTGAGGCGTCATGTTTGTTATTCGCAAATAGACGACTAAACCTGGATTTAGGAGAGGCCCAGGTCAGAAGCGGAAATAAGTACCTCTGACATTTCAAGCTATGTGACCACAGATGAATCATTTTAACTTCTGGGAGTTTCCTCATCTCTAAAATAGGGAGAGTAATCCCAGCAGTACCTCCCCCACAAAGTTGTTGTGAGAAAAGCATTTTGAAAACTTAGTGTGTCTTTACTTCCTTGGGGTAGGTATTCCCTCCATTAGGGCAGACTTCTCAATCTATGACCATATTATCTAGACTTTCTTACCCCATGTAATTCTCATCCTTGTTCTCTCATACACTGTGTACTGAAAAATATACTCAAAGTAATGGTTAGGTTTTATGACGATTAATACCCATTTGGGCTGCAAAATAATAGGAATAACAAAAAAAAACATTTTTAAGCTTCTAAAATAATTAAAATAATTCACTTAAATCCTGTGTTAGACTATACTCTAGGTACAGCTGACAGCTTAAGAGACAAATATAGAGACTAGCATTTGTTTGTAACTGAAATGTCTTACTATACTTATTAGAGCTGCAGGGAACCTTAGAAACATCATATAGTCCAACCCCCTCACTTACAGTAAGGAAACCAAGGACCAAACAGGTTAATTCATCCAGTTGAATGTAAGGTCCTTAAAGCTGGGTCTATTTCCTATTTTCTCCCCACTACCCAACACAGTGCCTTGAACTCTTTAAAATATTGGCTCTTTAAAATATGCATTGAATTTTGTTGCCAAAGTCACCCAGGCAGCAGCTTGAAAGGTCAGGATCTAAAGTGAGGCAATCTGGTCCCACACAATAATAACTAGAATTGAGAGCACTTTAGGGTTTGCAAAGGGCTTTACAACTATTATCTCATTTTATCTTTACAACAACCTGTGCTATTATTTTACTGACAATGAAATTTGGGTCAAGAGGGTGAAATGACTCACTTAGGGTCAAAGAGCTAGGAAGTATCCAAGGCCAGATCTGGACTCAGGTCTTCTTGATTCCAGGTACAGTTCTCTATATACTGCATCACCATGCCACCTCTACATCCAGTACTCCTTCCACCACAAAGAGAGAACATGCTTAGAAAAGAACTGGTATTACCATAGGACAATTATAATAACACATTTGTAAAACACTTTAAGATTCCTCAAAACAGTCCTAAGAATCTATAATTATAAGTATTATTGGGCCCCCCCTTTGATATTGATGAAACTGAAGCTCAAAGGAGTGAAGGAACTTGCCCATGGCCACAGAGCCAGTCAGCATCAAGGGGGAGACAACCCAGGTATCTCCTGGCTTCAAGTTCAGTCCTTATTAGACTGGACTTTTAAATATTATTCAAACAAGTACAGTGTGACAATGCAGAATGACTCTTGAGAGTTTATTATTGCTCTGCCATCTGTGCCCAAAAGTCTCTTCAGAATCTTTCAAATTTATTACCCAAAGTTATGTCTGTGATAGGAAAAGAGAAGAAAAATTTGGCACTCTTCCACCAAGAGAACATCTGCATTCATTTGAAGGAAGAAAGAGTCAGCTCTTTGATTTTAGCATTAAAAATGTTTTAAATGGCCATAATGCATACATGCAGGTATCTATTATTCTAACATAAGACTATAAGAAGCATGAAATGAAAGTAATCATGCCAAGACTGGTAGGAACAACATAATGTGTTCCTGTAAAATGCTGTTTTGTTTTGTTTTGTTTTTAAAGAAAAGAGTTTGGAAGATTTGTGTAGTGAATCAAGTAACAAATGTTGGACTTAACATTCACATTTTCAGAATTGGTTTAGTTGAAACCACGGCAGAACTTTTTAGGTAACCAGTTGCCTCAGTAGGACCTCATTGCCTCCACATTAACAACACATTTTGTCTAACTCTGGTTGTAACGAGATTAAGATAAATGTTACCCTGAGACATGCAAGTGGCAGCTGGAGTAGGGGTGGGAGAGTGTGGTGTTCAGTGGCTTTCAGATATTTTTAGAGAATCAATTAATCATTCAAAAGGATTTATGCACCATCTACTACGTGCCAGTGACCCTGTTGGACACTGGTGATAAAAAGACATCAATGAAATGATTGTTGCCCTTAAGGACCTTATGTTATATAGCAATAACACATACATATTTAAGAATATACAAAATAAATACAAAGTAATTTGTGGAGCAAAACAGGAACAGATGGAGGAATTAGGAAAGGTTTCCTGTAGATCATTGCTTTTTAGTTGAAATTTGAAGGGAACATGGATTGTGAGAAGTGGAGATGAGGATGGAGAGTGATACAGGTATATAAGAGACTGTTCAAAGAAACAGAGATGAGAAAAGCTTGGCATGTGAAGGGCAGCAAGAATGCCAGTACGATTGGACAAAAGAGCACATAAAGGGGTGTAACATATAATAAGGTTAAAAGGGTAGGATGGAATTAGGTTATAAAGGGCTTTCGATGCCCACCAGAGGCATTTCTATTTGATCCTGTAGGCAATTGGGTGGTCCTGGAGTTTATTCATCCCTGGAGTAGCCTGAGTAGAGCAATAAACAGCAAATTTTTGCTCCATCTCATCCAGAACATAAGTGTATAAGCTAGGGAAATTGTCGAAGGAATGAGATGGTTTGTGGAGAAATGGCCGTATAAAAACTTTTTGATTAAACACTGAGGATTTTTTTTTTACTGTTTCTAGTTTTCTAGTAATTCAAAGAAGTTACTGTCTTTTATTATATGCAGAGACATCCTCCCTCTACTAACATTTTCCATTATAAGGTTCTTAAAGCCTTGAATAACGAATGTTTGCTCTGGCAAGGTTCTACCAAGCAGGAAATGTTCAGGTTATGAGCTTGGAGCCAGACTGAAAATCTATCAAACCAAGGCCAGTCTAGTTTGATTCAGAGAGGCCTATCACCAAGTTAGCTCCAGAGTGATGAGTTCTTCAGCCACAGAAATTCTCCAAGACTGTCTGCTACAATCTCAGAGGAGCTGGGATATGCATCTGCCTCAGCAAAGGGAGTCCCTGCACCAAAGAAACCACAGATCCTTGTATTAAGTAAGTACACATATATATTTCACAGTCAGTGAACAGGAATAGACTCATTTTTTTTCTTAACAATTCATCTATTCTTAACCACAAACCATTATTTGTACTATCCTTTTATAGCTTGTTGGTCCTGGACCAAAACATAGCACAGCGTGAAGATTCATACTTCTTTCTTGAATTGGCCGTGTGATCACATTCTCTTTTAGCTTACACAAGAATACATGACTTTTTTTAACTGTATATTGTTCTTTACAAAGAAAAAGGGCAATTAACTCTTGTAAATAACCTTTAAGTAGCATCTCCTCAAAATGATTATTTTTAAAACTTCAAACTTTCCACCACAAAATTTTTTCTTGCTACTTTTTTGCTCTTGATTCTGTATTTGTTTTTCCCCCTAAATAGAAGCAAACATTTACCACAAAAACACATTGATGCCATTCTTAGGTTGCTAATTTAAAAGCAATGGAGTCATAAAATTCAAAGGTAAGACTCCTCTATCACCCATAATTCAGCCATGTGATAAATATAGGACAAGGCATGAAAACAACATTGTAATAACATCATTTTGCATATGTGGAAGACCCCAAGTTACAAATAATGTTGGAAAGAGCCATAACTTAATATTTAGGCACTGGAAATATAAATTCTCAAACTTAACTTTTTGATATTAGAGTTTAGGTTTTTTTCTTTATTTTATTTTTCCTCTAATGCAATGATTAATACAATGCATATTGTTACACCTCCCTCTACTGGCAAGAAGAAAATTTTCAGGCAATTTATAAATAAACAGTAACTTGAATTTCTATAACATGGACTATTCTAGTGCATCACTCTACAAGTAGCAGTGTGTGTGTGTGTGTGTGTGTGTGTGTGTGTGACTGTATGTTTTAAGATAAATGTGGTCTATCCTATACTTGTACATTTTTCACTAAAACCAAAAAGCCCATGAAAAACAGGAAATCCTCAGAGAGTTAAGAAGTTCAATTTAAAAGATGAAGGGAAACATTTATTAATTACCTACTATGTGCCAAATACTATGCTAAAGCACTGTGATTTTCAAATATTATTTGATCCTCACAACAATCCAGGAGGTATCAAGGAAAAAAAGGTCAGCTGTTTAAATAAATTTCATCCAAGTTCAGGTACTTGAAAGTAGTTTATTTCTTTAAAAGCATCATCTTGTTTCCTTTATTAGCTTATAAACTACCTGAGAAGAAGGATTTTGTAATAAATGTTTATTTATTGACTTTAAATATGTTCCCAAAACACTAATGCATTGTTATATACTCTACATTTACTGATTTGGGAACTCCCTCCACTTACGGAGGTATGCAACTCATCTGTTATCTATAATTTTAGGAAGCTATCTGGGGTACTGAGAAGTTAAGTGACTTGGCCATCATCACTCTTCCAGTATGAACTTGAACCCAGGTCTTCCAGACTTTAAAGCTCTCTGTCTCCACTACACCATACTGCTTCTCCACTCGGGATACTCTATAAATAATTACCCATGGACAACAACCCAAATGAATTATTTCCTCATTCTGGCTTCATGATCATTATTAAGGATCTTTTGTGGGAGCAACTTCAAATTCCTCTACCTGGGATTCAAGATTTTCACAAATTAATCACACCTAATCAACCCAAGCTTTATCTTTCACTATTTCCCAGCCCAGTATGGATCCTTACTTTCTTGTCAAGCCAGCTTCCTTATTACCCTTATACATGCCATACTCTTGGCTACTTTGACTCATCCTATTCCTCTTCCATGAAATGTCTCTGCCTTCCTCACCACCAAGTCCTAGGCCATTTATCTGAAATCCATTGCAAGTCCCCCTGTCAACATAAAGGCCTGTGATTATAGGAGCCTACAATAGTCTTCTCTATCTTTGGATTTATACAGTATTTATCAGAGACTCTGAGGGAACTGACAGGCCACCTAGTCCAAACCTCTCCTTTTACAGATGAGAAAAATGAGGCCCAGGGAAAGTAAGTGACTTGGCCAATGCTACACAAGTAGTGCCAGAGATAATTCTGAACCCCCATCCACTGGCTCCAGTCAGTGCTCTTTCCACTGTCTCATGTTTCTTCCCTACTTTACAGTGCATCACATAGGCACCTGATCACCAGGTTGTACTGTTCTTAAACTGATTCTAATATACATCTTATTTCTCAGGGTTGTCAGGTGGCTCAATAGATAGAGTGCTAGACTTGGAGTTAGGAAGAGTTGGGTTCCAATCTAAACTCAGACATTTATTAACAATGTAGCTGAAAATGTAATGTAACAACTTCTTTCAGTCTTAGATTCTTATCTGTAAAATGAAGGAAATGATGGTGCCTACCAGGATAGCACCAGAATTGCTGTGAGGATCAAATGAGATAATGTAAGTAAACTTTAAAGCAATAAATACATGCTAGCAATTATGATGGTAATGATGATGAGCCCTTCAGGAGCAAAGACCATCTCTACTGCTTTTTTGCATCTAATAGTACTTAACATAGTTCTCTACACACAAGAAATTCTACATAAATGCTTGTTGGCTCAGCTATTACTCTTCTTCTCATTATCAACCTTTATCATATTGAAATAGGCTCCCTCACTCCCTGTGATATTGTCAGCTTCAGAAAAGATTCCTACAGACCTCTCAATTCCAGAAAGTTACTGCTTTAATAAAGCTACCCCTTTGCTTAACAGAAATTCACCGAGAAGGATTCTAATTCGAAAGAATCCGTTAATTAAGTCACAAATCCCCTCCACAGGACAGCCCTCCTGGAACATTCCAGCTTTAAGGGGTTTATCCTCCCTTCTCAAGCTCAAGAGACTTCCTGCCAGCCCTCCTGGGTATGTTGCAGCTCTCCATTAGAACTCTCACACCAGAAAATAGTCTGCATTTTTCTAGGCTCAACAGCAACCAGACGATGTGAAAAAAGACTTTAATGAAGGCAGAGAAGGCCAGTAAAATGAAAAATAAACCCTAGGTGGCACCAAGGAGAAGTAAATTGCTCAGAATTTTCTTGTGTGAAAGGCAGACAGAGTGATAATCTAATCCAAGCATTTATTAGATGCCTACTATGAAGGCATTGAGGACACAAAGACAAGCTAAGAATAGTCTCTGCTCTCAAGTAGCTTACATTCTATTAGCCTACAACATAGAAGTGGATGAGAAGGTAAAAAGTTTCATCTCTTTCTTATCTCCATTTTATCTTGTCTATATCTAATTTGTATATAGTTGTTTTCATGTTGTCTCCCCCATTATCTTCTTTGAGCTCCATGAAAACAGGAAGGAAGGAAAGAAGGAAGGAAGAAGGAAGGAGCTATGTTGCCCAACCGGCCAGTTCCAGTTGGGTCCCCAGTGGGGCAGCTCCTACCACTACTCACAGAGGTTGTTTTTTGTCGTTCTTTATCAAAGAGAACCAATTGTTCAAATCCAGCCTTAGACACTTACTAGCTGTATGACTGGTCAAGTCACTTAACCATCTTTGCCTTAGTTTCCTCATCTGTAAAATGAGCTGGAGAAGGAAATGGTAAAACACTCTAATATTTTTTACCAAGAAAATCCCAAATAGGATGACAAAGAGTCAAACATGACTGAAAAATGACTGACTGAAAATTATATTCATGTACTACTATAGTAATAATTATTTATTATATATATAATATATATATTTCAGTTACAT
>JAQQSV010010921.1:0-13144 GCA_028646515.1 Pseudochirops corinnae | reverse complement strand
AAATTAGATCGGAGCAAATGTAAGCTAATGACTTTATGAGAAATCAAGATACTATAAAACAGATACAAAGAAATGAAAAACCTGAAGGCAATGTGAACTATCTCATTGGAAAAACCACTGACCTGGAAAATAGATCCAGGAGAGATAATTTAAAAATTATTGGACTACCTGAAAGCCATGATCAAAAAAGAGCCTAGAAATCATCCTTCAAGGAATTCTCAAGGAAAATTGCTCCAATATTTTAGAACTAGAGGGTAAAATAGAAATTGAAAAATTCACCTCTTGAAAAAGATTCCAAAAAGAAAACTTCTAGGAATATCATAGCCAAAGTCCAGAGTCCTCAGGTCAAGGAGAAAATATTACAAATTGTCAGGAAGAAACAATTTGCTATTCTGAAAACACAATCACGATAATGCAAGATCTAGTAGCTTCTACATTAAGGGATTGAAGGGCTTAGAATATGACATTCCAGAGGTCAAAGGAGGTAGGATTAAAACCAAGAATCACCTACCTAGAAAAACTAAGTATAATACTTCAGGGGAAAAATTGGATATTCAATGAAATAGAGGACTTTAAAGCATCCTTGATGAAAAAACAGAGCTGAACAGAAATTTTGACTTTCAAATATAAGAAGCAAGAGATACATGAGAAGATAAACAGGAAAAAATCATAAGGAACTTATTATTGTAGAACTATTTACATTCCTAGTTGGAAAAACAATAATTGTAACTCATGAGACTTTTCTCAATATGAGGATAGTTGAAGGGACTATAAGTGCGTGTATATATGTATGTGTTTGTGTGTATGTGTACACAGATATATATGTATGTATAGGGGGGTGTATGTGTGTATAAATATATGTGAGTGTGTGTATATGTGTGAACATGTATACATTGACAGAGGGCACAGGGTGAGTTGAATATGAAAAATATATCTAAAAATATTTTAAAAATTATCTAAAAAATTATATATCTAAAATTATATCTAAAAAATTATAATTAAGAGGTGACAGAGGAATATATTGGGAGAAAGAAAAAGGGAGAGATAGATTAGGGTAAATCATCTCATAAAATAGGCAATAGAAAAGTGTTACAATGGAGGGGTTAGTAGGAAGGTGAAAGTTAAGGGGTCAACCTTACTTTTATTGAATTTGGCTTAAGGAGGAAATAACATACACATTCAATTGGGTGTCTTACCCTACAGGAAAGTAGGGGGGGGAAAGGATAAGAGGAGGCATGATAGAAGGGAGGGCAGATAAGGGAGAGGGTAGTTAGAAGCAAACACTTTTGAAAAGGTGCAGGGTCAAAGGAGAAAATAGAATAGGTGCAGGCCAGGATAGGGTGGAGGGAAATGTAGTTAGTCTTTCACAATATAACTACTATGGAAATATTTTGCATAACTACACATGTACAACCTATATTGCATTGCTTGTCTTTCCAATGGGGATGGGTGAGGAGGGAAGAAGAGAAAGAATCTGGAAATCAAAGTTTTATGAACAAATGTCAAAAAAAAATTGTTTTTGTTACATGAAACTGGGAAATAAGATATACAGGCACTAGGGTATAGAAATCCATCTTGCCATATTAGAAAGTTGGGGAGGGGGGGTGATAGGAGGGAGGGTATAAGAAATTACAGATTAGGGGAAAGGGCATTGAGTAGGCTCACTATCTTGGGGGTGGGTGGTAGTGGGGAGATGGGGAGAAATTTTGTAACTCAAAATCTTGTGGAAATGAATGTTGAAAAATAAAAATAAATAAATAATTTTTTTGATTAACAAAAAAAAAAAAGACAGCTCTACCAGATTTTATTCAGAGTGAGGTGAGGAGAGTCAAGGAACTAGCACACATGACACAACAATGCAAATCAAAAGAGCAGAAAAAAATGAATGTTAGAAAATTATAAAAGACAAATTTAGTTGGAAAGAAAAGATAATGGAAGATACCAGTGTGCTACTGCTTTGTTTCAAAAGTGGGAATTAATGAGTATAATACATTTCATATATTTTCAGACTTTCTCAATGTACAGATCAGTTATTTTTTCTCTTCTTATTTTTATCATTAAAATATTATTTCTTATGTAGGACGTCAAGATAATAGGAGACACTCTGTTTTATAGAGCTTAGTCCCAGCAAGCATGCTTGGCCCTGAACTTAGCATACAACAATCTTTTGCATTTATGTTCTAGATGAACTCAGTCACAGCAAAATCCCAGAATTCCTTCACGTCAGTATCAGATGGACTCTGAGCTTGGACAACTACCTGTAGTACCCATGTAGAAGCGCTGCTATGATCATTACTCCTCATTATTAGGGCTACAGCTCACTGCCTAGCCAAAGGTATAGAAACTGATATCTCCCTACACTACCCCTCCCCACTCCACCCTCATTAGGGGCAGGGCTGTGGTGCTACTCCTTGTTTGCAAGCTGGTTTCCTTACTTTGAAATTAAACTTGCTTGATTCCTGAGTCTCCTCTCTCTGGGCTGCTTTGTTGAGATCAGGCCACCTGCAAGTTAGAGACAGATTCTGAGTTTTAGTCTGGTTGACAGATGGCTCTCTGAGAGGGCAAGAAGGAAGGATAATGGAGAAAATTATAGTGACTTTTTTTAAATCAGTAAAACTTATTTTTGTAGGAAAAAAATTGCTTTGTACAGATGGTATAACATTGTAAACTTAAGACAACTTATAGACAAAAAGGTAAACTCCCACAGCCATCACCTGTGTCTGCAAAAAAGTTTATATGAAACATCCACCTATCCAAAAATTCCATGCTTTCTCTCTTGAAATGTCATACAGGTTTTTCCAAGACAACTGTGGACTGCCGATCTGTCTTGGAATGTCATCAGAAGGCTCAATCAGGGCAGCTAGGTGGTGCAGTGAATAGAGCACTGGCCTTGGAGTCAGGAGGACCTGAGTTCAAATGCAGCCTCAGATACTTAACACTTACTAGCCGTGTGACCTTGGGCAAGTCACTTAACCCCAACTGCCCTTCCTTCCCCCTCCAAAAAAAGGCAAAAAAGAAAAGGCCCAATCACTGATTAGAGGACTGGATAAAACCCCCAGTCCAGTTACATGGCAGGGGAAAGAAAAGGGGGGGGGGGGAAGGCTATTTAAGCTTCACCTTCTTTCCCTGTGACTTGTCACCCCCTTCTTCCTCCTCTGTCTCCTTGGAGACCCCGCTGGCCTCCAAAGCTTTCTTGGCCTCTGCCATCAGATCCCCCTCACCCTCTTCTAGCCTATACAGCCACCGTGGCTGCCCCCAGCAGGTTTTCCAGCCACCATTTTCACAGCAGCAACCTTACCTTTGGCAGGTATGGTATCTATAGGTTCTTCAGAGTCATCCTCATCTTCTTCATCCTTGTCACTATCCTCATCATCATCAACATCATCATCATCCTTCTCATCTTCAGAGTATTGTATGGTGGGAGTTGCTTCCATCTTTGTGGCTTTGGGAGGTTCAAATTCTTCATCTTCCTCATTTACTGTCTTCTTCAGATTCACTGTCCTCCTTCCTGCATTCTTCTCATTCACCAAAGGGGCAACAGCTTCAGTTGGAGTGGCTCCCTTCTTGCCAGGCATAATGATGGCTTTGGCTGAGGTGACTGGGTGGGGAGCCACCACTGCTGCCTTATTACCAAGAGAGAATTCTGCTGTTTTGGCAGGAGTGGTGACAACAATAACTTTTTTGGTTAGTGGTACCTTCTTTGTTGGTGTAGTCATGGCCTTCTTGCCCTTCTTCTGAAGGACCACCTTTTCTCCACTGCTTTCTTCTTCAGCCTCTGACATGTCCTTATCCTCACTGTCTTCTATCTCCTTGGGGGATGGGCCATTTTCTTTGGTTGACCTTGAGTTTTAGCAGCTTTCCCTAGCTTCATCATGGTGGCAGCATATGAAGTGGAGGGTACAGATTCATTCAGCCATGGCCCAGGCAACATAGACAGCTGTGGAGTGGGTGGGAGGTTTGTCCATGAGCAGCCCTTTGTTTGTCCAACTAAGACAAGAACAATTTAAAAACTTATTTAAGAAAAAACACTAATGCCAATTTGGTTAAATTGAGAGAAGCATTGCTACCATGAATAAGGAAGCTCATAGTCATATCTCTGCACTATTACCTGAAATATTGCCTTCAGTTCTGGGTATGATGGATTAAGAAAGACATAGATAAGCTCCAATTTTTACAGGGGTACAATCAGTAGGGGAAAGGACTCTGAGGCCATGTTATTTGAAGACCAATGGAAGGAATTGTTTGTTTTTCCCAGAGAAGAAAAGCCTCAGGGGCCATGAGAAATGTGCATGTATTTCAAGAATTCTCATATGGAAAAGGGATTAGATTTATTCTATTTGAATACAGAAGGCAGGAAAAGGAATAATGGATGGAGGTTACAAACAGGAAAATTTAGGTTTGATATCCATAAAAACTTCCTTAAAATTAAGAGCTATTCAAAAGAAGAATGAGCTGATTTAAGAGATAGTGGAATCCTTTCACTAGACATATTCAAGCGTAGGCTGGATAACTTCTTATATATATGTATAGTAGTCTAAGTTTAAATTGTATGGGATGGCAAATGGGATGAAAAAATTTAAAACTCTATGATTCTTTAAAGAAATATTTTTCTTATTATATTAACTTGTGCATGAGACACATCTTGCTATAGAAGGTCCAATAGGCTACATTTTTTCTCTATATTTAATGAAATGAATTTCATAGTTATTATTGAACATGGTGGAATCTTGTATTCTCTGAATCTTTTAGTCAATTACATTCCTGTAAACTATATTATGTCATAGAATATTCTTTCCAAAAGTTTATTCACTCACACTGCATCTTGAATCTCATAAAAGATAGACTGTTTTGGTAATCATAAATCAATCCTGACTTCAATGCCAACCTTTTTTAAGTATTATTTCTTCTCTGTCCTGGGTGAAGGCTGAGTAGATATAATTTATGCCCAATAAATATTCTCCACTCATGAGAAAGTGTGGTATAGTGTAAAGAATGTTAGAACTACTGGAAATGACCTCAATTTCTGGCTTTGACATCACCTGTATGTCTATGGGTAAATCACTTAACTTCCCTAAGACTCAGTTTTTTTCATCATAAAATGGAGATATAATAATGCTTGTATTACCCACTTTATAGGCTAGCTTTGCGGGAAAAAAAATATACATATATTTGTGACATCTAGTGCAAAATGAAGTTATTCTTATGTGACTTTGATTATGTTATTTAAACACTCAAAATCTCATTTTCCTTATTTTTAATAGGTTGGAGATTGCCTAGATTCAATTCAATCCAAACCGACTCAAAAAATGTTTATTAAGCCCTTAATAGGCTCAAGATACTGGGCTAGGTTTAGGTGATCTCTGAGGTCTCTTTCAACTGTAAAATAACCTAATTCTATGAGTCAGATTAGCAAATCAAAGGAATTTTTAGATTTGGAGCCAAATGTTTTCTTTTTGCCTGAGGAAATACATCCCAATTTTGTAAAAGAAAGCCAAAACAAAAATGTAATCCAATTAAAGAAGCACACTTTATCCAAAATGTGTTAGGGACATGTACATTCCCTAAAGTTAGGTTCATTACTCTGTGTAGATTTCTGTCCTCTTAGAATTCCAGACATTTGAGAATCATTTTCTTTTCTTGCATCTAGAAAGAAAAGCAAACTCCATAGTACTCTTTCCCTGCCCCATACTTTCAGTTCCCTCTGCCCCACATCTGAGCCTCAGTTTATGTTATTCTATATGGTATATAGCTTGTCCATCTACCTGGCATTGTATCAGTTTCTACCTGGTATTGTATCTATAGCACTGAATTAATGTTAAAATAAATGAAACCTACACCTGTCCCAAAGTCCATATGTAACAGCCCTGGTATGGTGGAAAAGGATGCCCTGTCCTATATGAGGAGTAGTTGGGGAGAGGCAGGAGTGTCACTTCTTAGGAAATCCTCCTTTTGGACTCTTCAGGGCCTTTGAGGCCCAAGACACTTTGAACTCTCCTGATTTACAGCTCCAAGACAGCTGATGGAAGAAACCAACCCCACTTCAGGGCGCTGAATGAAAAGACCCTTGGAAGATGTAAGAGAACCTGTCAGTCCATCATGTCCTGATCTCCAGTTTGCTACTCTAGACTGCAGGGTGTTCCTCAAGGGTGAGATCAAGAAACAATCTCTCATTTGGCCTAAGTTATCTCACTACCAATGAGAGAGCTGTATTATCTAGTATATAGTCTCCTATATATTCCTTCTCTGATTTGTTTTGTTACTGATTTGGTTAAATGGGTTTCTTTGCTATTCTCTATGTGTGTTCATTGTGCAAATAGTATTCAGTTAAAAAAAAATAGGACAAGCCTTGGACATAGAATTTGGGGGCTTCCTTCCCTCCAAAAAATGACAAAGTGATCAGAAGATAGACGGAACCCAATCATACCCCCTAAATTAATGACATTTAAGGAAGCAGTTAGATATAATTCTTGTCTAGTATCCTTTCTCTCTCTAAGAAGAAAAGAGTTCCAACACCAACCTCTTCCTCTTGGCAGGAAAAAAAGGCATCATTTGGAGAAAGGTGGGGTAAAAAAGGCTAGATTACACCTTTATGATTTTTGTGAAGTCTTTTAATCGGCTATAATTCTGATGGTGTAGTGTTTGAGAAGTATGAATCCCTAACACAACACTGTAATTTATTTAATTGTTAATAGAGACCCTTTATATATACTTCTTTAACAAGGTGCTCATTTTCATACTGAAAAAGCTGATGTTTTCAAATAATTACTTTGGCACTGATGTGCAGGGGTACTGGAGAAAAGATGTAGGGGAAAAAGAGAGAAAGGAAAGAGGTCATTGAATAGGATATTAAGGTAGTCAATTCATGTGGTAATAACCTGGACTAGGGCAGTGGCAGTGAAAAAGATACAGAAGTAAGAAAAATCACACAAGGACTTAGAGACTGACTGGATAAAAAGGAACAAAGAAGTGTATGCCATCCCTCAGAGTATAAGTATGGAAAAAGGACTCCAGATGGGTAGGATTATTATTTTTATAGATGTTTCCCAGATTAATATGTCTAGCCCTAACGTTTTTCAAAAGTAGCTGTATCTCATGGTTAACTGTTTATTGGATATTTCAAACAGGATGGCCCCCAGACATCTTAATCTCAACCCAAGGGGGAAAAAAAATCATGATCTTTCCTTACAAAGGCCATTTTTTCTAAACTTGCCTTATTTCTGTAGAGAATTATCACCACCCTTCAAATCACATAGTTTTGTCTCTTTTATATGATCCTTGACCCATTGCCCTGCCTCAACCTCAATATCCAGTCACTTGCTAAGTCTACTTCTAGCTCTTTCTCTCATACTTCTGCCCCCTTCTCTATTTACCAAAAAAACAGAAAAACAAAAACAAAAAAAAAATCCAAACCAACAAAAAACATTACTATAGAACCTTTCCAAACACATAACTACCACACTGATTCCAGTCTTCATAATTTCTCTTTTGGCTTACTGTGATACTATCCTAGTTGACCTCTCTGCCTCAAGTCCCTCCTCTCTTCAATCTATCCCCCCTACAGCTGGCAAAAGAGTTTTCAAAGTGTCAGTTTATTTTATTCCAGCACTAAATAAACTCCAGCAGGTCCCCATTAGTAAGAATTTCTATTTGGTAATTAAAGCCCATTAAACTTGACTTTAACCCATATTTTCAGCCTTGTTGCTATGTGCATGACTTCCTTTTGCAAATCAGTTTTCTAACTAGACTTAACTTCTCACTATCCTTCACACATAGCACTCAATCCTATGATTGTGCCTTTGACCTGGTTGCCTCCCATTCTTGGAGTACACTGCCTCTTCATCTATGATTCTGAGACTCCCTACCTTCCTTCAAAACTCAGGTCAGGCACCATTTATCCATGAAGCCATTCTTCATCTGCTTACTTGTTCTTCAGTTTAGAGAGAAAATGATGACTGAGCTGTTCCTAGGAATGGGGAGATTACTATTGTTTAAAAAAAAAAAAAAGATCATACACATTACTTCACATATTCTCTAATTCTAAAATATAGAACAATCACCAAAATGTGCATTTATTTTGAAAACATATTTACTTATATATTACCTGCTATGCACATATATTCTTCCCTGGAAGAATACAACCTCTTAGAGGGCATAAACTGTTTCATTTTTTTGTTTTGTTTTTGTATCACCAGAATAAAATATAATTAGTGCTTAACAAGGGCTTATTGATTGGTTCATTGGTTGGTTGACTGAGAAATGAGTGCTTAGCCTTTAGGGATGCTTATAACTCAGTGTTGGAGAAGGAATAATCCAAAGGTAGGGAGAGAAACAAGAGAGTAAATATCAAAAGGAGTTAAGATAGACGAGTTTCTAGAAGAAGAGGGCATGCTTATTTTTATATACATTTCTTGAAAAGATGGAGAGAAACTAGTCCACACTTATAAATATGTCAGGCTGAGAGCAAGGAAGAATTTTAATTGAAAAATTAATAAAATTCACAAATAAGCCTCAAAACACAGGCAGTGCTCAGTTGCTATTATAGCTCACTGCCATTTGAGGTTTCAGTATATGCCTCTGGTGCTAAAAAAAACTATTGTCGTGAAGAGCTGATATGACATGCCAGCCAGCCTTTGTATGTCTTCTCCATCCCCCTTTTTGAGTAGAGGTCTTTTTGGAGGTCTTTTCTGCAAGGCAGCCAGATTTGGGACCTTAGCAACCACTCAATCTCAGTGTATCTCTTATTACTTTACCTAAAGGGGAGTTGGATGGAAAGGAGTGTTTAATGTATTCAATTCTCACTGACAAAATATCAGGCTTTTTTTTTTTTCTTCATTTGCAAACCCAAACCCCACAGACAAACAAAAACTTTCTTTTAAATGCTTTAGAATTTGTATGGCCAAGGAACTACAGGCACATCCATAAATACCATGATATCCTTCAAGTTAGTAAATTATTTGCTTTAATAATTATATTTAAAGTTTATGTTATGATAATGGAAATACATAGGGAACTCCATTTTTTCTTCATAACTCCACTGTCTCTTCCATCCTCCTTTCCCCTTCCCCAGGGTCCTGTGCTATACTCACAGGCAGGGATGTTGATATGCTTACATACTTAATTTCTAAATGCTGTCAAACTGTAAGTGGCTGACTTTGCAGTCTTATTATTTGCATGAGATTTTAGCATCTCTTCCACATCCTTCTCACCAGCAGCATATGGCTTCGCCTGGTCTATTCAGTAAATACTTGTAATTATTCCTCTGAGCCTTCGTGATGATGGGTGTGTGTGTGTTTCAGGAGATAAATTGTGCAATCTGCAAGAAAAACAAAGATGAGTTTTTGCTCAGGTCTCTTACTCACTACCTGATAGAGACAGATGCTGGGACCCATGTCTAGGTATTATACACACTTTCTGGATGTGAACTGACTGAATTAAATTCTTTTCCTGCTTCTTATCTATTTTTCTTGTCTGATTAGTATGCCATCTACATTCACCACTCCCTCACCCCTAATATATGATGTAACTGTTTTCTGTAAAGGGTTATAGAAGTCTGCTAATCCATGCAAAACTGTATATCAACTGTAAACCAGAACCAGAAGCTAAGACTTCATTTAAATATTGTACCAGGGCTAATCTAAATATTTTAATGTCTCTTGATTAAATATTGGTGTTTCTTTTTTCTTTCTTGAGCTCTGATAGAATATACCTTTAAGCAGAGTAGCACAGAAGCTATGATTGCAAGACTTTTAAAGACCCATTTAAATTTTTCCTAATTGTTTCAATTTTTAAAAAAATTTAAAAAATAGGAGCATGAAACCAAGTGGTTCTTAAGCTTACAGGGTAAATGATAAGTGAACTGTTCCCAGGAATGGAGTGATTACTACTGTTAAAAAAAGAAATTACATATTGCCTCATATATTCTCTCATTCTAAAACCCAGCTAACTATGAAGCATAATGACAATTCTTCATTGGGTTAGAACTTAAAGAATATTGGAGTTTCTTTTTGCTGATTCCTTGAGAAAATGATTCTTTGGTAAAGAAGAGGGGGAGAGGGAGAGAGAGAGAGAGAAAGAGAGAGAGAGAGAGAGAGAGAGAGAGAGAGAGAGAAAGAGAGAGAAAGAGAGAGAAAGAGATTCTCATCCTGGGTCATGGTTACCCACAAAAATCAACATTATTCTGTTGCCAGAAAATATAGTAGCATCATGTCACCAAAAGGAAGAGGAAGTCTGCCCACTCACAAAAGTTTTGCCTTTGATTCAGTATAGTTGATAAAAGTAAATATAAACTTTGATTTAGAGCTGGAAGGAACATAAAAGGCCATTATAGCCAAGTCCCTCATTTCATAAGAAAGAAAATTAAGAACCCAGAGATGTCATGTAACTTGCCCTTGGACAGACAAGAAATAAATGTCAGAAGCAGAATTCAAGCCCAGGGCTTCTGACTTTAGAACTAGTGATTTTTCCACTGGATACTTCCTTAAAATAATCAAGAGCAAAATATAATTGAACTGGTTCTATGGTTTTTCAAGGAAGGGAAACTAGAATGGAATGGAAACAAAGATCCCTTCTTCTCCTTTTTCAGGGGCAAGGGGCCGAGTTAAACTGTACACAAGTATGTTCAGATACAGCTCAACAGTGGCTGGTCCTTATCACCTGCTGTAATTTGTAAGAATGTCTTTGATTGCCAACTGGGCACTTCAGTTTATTCTTGAAACAGCTAATTGCAATAGAGAACTTCTTGTCATATTTAAACAATTTCCTAGGACACCCCCATTGCCCATTCCCTCAATGGTGAGGGACAATTGCAACTGTAATACACAGACTTTTACTGATGAGTAGCTGTGAGCTGAAGCTGTGGTACAACTAAGTAAACAGTACATTGTATTGTGTAGGCTCTTTATACTCTTGAAATAGCATCTGCAACATGATCACTATTGGAGAATGTTTGAAGAAAGAGAACAGTTAAACTACCTCGAGCTTGGAACAATCAATAGGGCATGAGAATTGGAGTGAGGAAAATCTGGGTCCAAGTCCTCCTTCATATAAATCATTAGCTTTGTGATCATGACAAGTGATTTAGCCTCTCCTAGACCTAGTTCTTAGTCTGTTAAAAAAAAAACTATATAAAAAAAGATTTGATTGCCTCTATCTTTTCCAATACTAAATCCATGATTCTATTATCTTTACAACTTGGTCTCTTCTAGATCTCTGTATATTACACTTTAAATATAGCTTACATTTTAAAATATATGTTTTTATTTCTTTGTTAAGCATTTTCCAATTATATGTAGAAAAAATTAACATGCATTCTAAAAAATTTTGAGTTCCAAATTCTCTCCCTCCCTTTGATGCCTCCCCACCCCTTGAGAAGTTTAGCAATGTGAAGATATAGCTTACTTTGAATGAGGATCTACATAGCATCAATCCATAACCTGTTTCAGTAAGTCAACCTTTTCCTTGTTGCTGCTCCTACTTCATAATGTGATAATAATTATTAATGATAATTAACTATAATAACGTATACTAATTATTTATTATTTCTAGCATTTATATGTCTTTAAATTTTTCAAAATATCTTTAAGATATTTGGAAATATTGCATTTTATTCTTACAAAAACACTAGGAGGGTAGGTGCTATTATTATTGCCATTTTACAGATAAAGAAACAGAAATAGTCAGATATTAAGTGAACTGCGTATCCGAAGCTGAATTCAAATTCTGCCCTGTGTCCTCTCTCTTACAACTGAGTTGACAGGGAAAGGGAAGAAGGAACAGTGGAGAAGAATCACCTTCCAGAAGGAAGAATGGGGAGCAGGGAGTTAGTGAGAGAAAAATAGGGGTCTGAAAATGCCCATACCCACTGACTACAGTCACATCAAAATTAGGAGGATAGAAAAGAGGAAGTGGGATGCTCTGCTCCTCCTCTGGTCAATTTCATTACAATTTTGGATTGGCAAAAGAGAAGATGCTGTGGTTGGATGAAAGAATCTTCAAGCCCTTTTCAGCTTTAAGTCCTATGATCCAAGAGAACAGAACTATCGATCAATCAATCTACATTTATTAAGTGTCTTTTTCTGTGCCAGGCACTATGTTAAGAGCTGAGTATAAAAAAAGAAGCAATATGGCAACAACATTGTTTGAAAAACAACTGCAGAAAAACCAGCTTATTCAGAATATAAATAGCCAAATCAAGTACAAAGGAATGCTATCCACCTCCAGAAAAAGAACTTATAAATAGAAGTGTGCACAGTGTAGTTTTACATATATTTATAAATCTGTGTCAGATGGTGGGCTTCTCTAGTGTAAGATGGGGAAAGAGACTGACTTAGGGGCTGAGCCAAGATGGCGGTGTAGGAGCAGCAAGGTACTGCAGCTCCCACATAGCCACCTCAAATACTTATAAAATACAACTCTAAACAAATTTTAGCACTGCAAAACTCACAAAAATACACCTCCCGCTAAAGGCAGCTTGGCAGAAAGGGGTCATAGCAGCTCTGGGAGCTGAAACCAGACCCGCCTGAAATCGCGGCATGGCCTTGGTGGTGGCAAGGATGAGCTGCAGTGGGAGCCTTCAGGAGAGTGGATCAGTGGCAGCTGTGGAAGTTTCCAGAGTTATCAAGCCATAAGAAATAAGGACTAAGTAAAAGGTCAGTGGAACTCAGCTAAACTTGGGGGAGAAAAGCAGTCTGGCCAAACTGCCTTCAGGGCAAAGAAGTGGCAGAAGTGTGCCCCTGCAGCCGCCTCCACGTAGCTGCTTCAGAGCTCCCACCCTGCAGACTGCAGAGGGGCCAAGCAATTGTTAAGAGGTCAATTGCTCTTGCTTTGAATGGCCTGGATCTGGATAATGGTTTTGGGTGGTAATCCTGGGGTGCATTTTAAGTGAGCCAAAGCTGGTGGGGGCTGCAAAAAAAACACAGCTCCATAATAGCTCCAGCAGCCGGGGAAACCCCAGCAATTTGGGACAGAGCTTTCCCCTCTGGAAGCAGAGTTCCACAGAGCTAAAAAATCATTGACTGGCCAACATGAGCAGGCAAAGGAAGCAAAGTAAGAACAGCAACCAAACTCTAGATTCCTTCTTTGGGGACAAGAAGGATCAAAGCATGGAACAGGAGGAAGACAACACAGTCAGAACTCCCACACCAAA
>JAQQSV010010919.1:0-13145 GCA_028646515.1 Pseudochirops corinnae | reverse complement strand
AAATGGTGAAACATTTAACATTAAGGTGATATATCTGCTTTAAGTTTATTGTAGCACATGGTTTGATTTAGTATTTATTTAAAGCTACTTTTTCTAGATTTATTTTTAGTTTCCCTAGAATGTCTTGTCATATTAAGAGGTTCCTTCCCCATAGTGACATATTTGTGTTTAGCCAACTAGATTCTAATAAAAAAAATTTAATAGATAAAATATCTCTCAATTCCCTTTGTTTATTCTGTTACCTTTATTTCCTTTTATGGTTTTTAACCAGTAATAAGTAGTCTTGATGTTAGTACTTTATGATAAAACTTGAGGTTTAAAAATTACATATCTTTTTTATTCCTTATAAAATAATAGAGTTAGGGATATGTTACTTTTAGGCTATCTATTAAAGTTTCTTCATTTTATAGGCAAAGAAACAGGCCCAGGGAAGTTAACTGGCATGTCTTAGTTCACACAACTAGTATGTAGCAGAGGTAGGATATGAAGTTAGGTCATCTCAGTCCAGAACCAATGCCCTTTCTGCCATGCCATAGTCCCTACATTTACATTATTTCCACCAAGTGTTTTAGATCATTTTTTTTACTTGTTATTATTTTGTTCAACTCTTCAAAATGTTCCATTAGTGTTTTTTTAATCTATACAGTACTAAATCTGTCCCCACTATTGTCATCTGTGTTATAGTGAAATGTGCCTATGCATACTGACTATTCTTTCAATTATTTACCATTCTTTTTTTTTTCTGTAAGGAATATTTTGTAACTATACACTTATATTCCTTAAGGAGGAAAACAAAAGATTTATTTCTATGTAGTTTATATAGATTCGACTTATTTTGAATGGAATTTTTTTCTAATATCCTGTCAAAGATTTTTTTTTGTTATATAGAAATGATGTTGATTTCTGTGAGTTATGTCTTGTTTCAATTAGTTCCTTTGCTTATTTTGCAAAATGGCATAATTAAATGATCATATCATCAGCAAATAAAACGTCTGTCTTTTCTTTGCTCAACTTCACGCCTTAATTCCTTTGTTTCTGGTTATATTGACTTTGCTACCATTTCTAGCACTGTGTCAAATAAATATAACAGACACGAGCCATCATTGACTTCTTTTAAAAAGTGAGTTATGTATACATTTATACTGTACAATGATTAGATGTTTCTAGAGTTTCTAAATTGCATCTGATGTTAGATTTTTAAAAAAATAATAAAAAAATTTTATTGTCTTCAGAAAAAGGTCCTGCTATATATAGGATTGTAAATTTAAAAAGTCTTGTATATTAAAAAAAATATATCTTTTATTCTTGGAATAACAGTGACTTGTCCAACTTCAAACATGTTTTGAGTGACAGAGCTTGACTCTAATCTCCTAGTACTCTTTTCACTGGAGCAATAATTCTATTCCTGCCCATGATAGAGACCATATGATGAAGGTTTTTACCCTTTCATCTCTTAAACTTCTACCTGGTGGCCTTGCTGTACTGATTAGGGACTGCATCACTTAGCCTCCTATTTTGTGCAAGTCCCAGGCATGTACCATGTCACTCACTACTCCCCAGTCTTCATCTGTACAGCTCCATTGGCCATCATCCACATTCCTCCTATTCACCATATCTTCTCTACCCCCTGAAGCTTTTCATGGTAGAAGTGCCTTTTCCTGGCTACTTCTCCACTTTGCCTTCTTTATATTATCAGAATGTAATCTTGTTGTAAGGAACCATCTTCATGTTTGTACTTAAACTCTCAGTACTTAGAATTGTTCTTGACATTGAGTAAAAATTTACTAAAAGCTTTTTTCTTTTTTGATTCACTCATCAATTTATTACATAATGATTTAAACATGAAGGTATTGAAATGGACACCATGATGAATATTCCTTCTAGTTTGTTGAATCTGCTATGCAATGATTTCACTTTACTTATCTAAGCTTCTCTACCTATTAAAAAAAAATATATATATGGGTATAACATTAGAACTACTCTACTAAAATTGTACCCCAAACATGATCAGGATGTAGAAGTAACCTTGCTTTCTTAAAGACTAATGTCAGGGTGACATAAAACTTGACAGATCCTTCCAAAGTGGAAAGATTTTGAGCATGGGCTGGGTAATGAGTTGATTTGTTGTGAGATATAGAATAGTCTCATTTGTCAAAAGATTGGCCACAACAACCTATGGATTCCAAACTGTGGACTAAAGAAGTATCAGAATATAATGACAAAGTAGTATTTTGCTGTTTGTTTCAATTATTCAAGTGCCTTTGAGCCTTGCCTTTGATTGTAACAAGCCTTTGCTGGAAACAGTAAACATTTGTGTTGCCCTTAATAGGCCTAAGTGAGTTTGGAGACCTTCCCTGCCCTTAATATGCCTAACCTCATCACATAGAGCCCATGGTGGGAGGAGCTTGCCAAAAAAGAAGAACAGGAAGGATGGATGTAATGGTTATGGGATTTGAAGATTTTCCATGCCCCTTGAACTTGCTGATGTAGCAGGAAGGAGTGGAGCAAGAGGAAACCAGAGCCAAGCTGGAGTCAGAGAGGTGGTGACTGGAAGCAGCAGCAGCAGCAGTGGCAGTGATTGTGGCACCAACTCCTTTTTGTTTTCTTGAGCCAGCTAGAATCCTTGCTGAGGACTCCTGCTGAGGACTGCCAGGGATGGTAACTGTGGGGGAGGGAGGGGGCAGAGCTGCTGGGAGTAAGCTGTGTGGATGCTGAGCAGTTGCTGTGAGCAAGGAGAGGAGGATCTTTGCCTAAGGTAGCCTGTCCTGTTTTGAAGGCTTGAGAATGTGGATGTTTACTACATTAACTACATGTGCCTACTTCATAACTATTGTGATGGTTTTGGCTTTCTGGTTTTGGAACTCACTTTTCTGATATTTGAATAAATGTTCTAGCTATATTTCCCATGTATAGTGCCTGTTACATTTTATGATTAATAACCATATTAGCATATTTATAGTTACTGTAGGCATTGTGAATATTGCATTGTTGATACAATGGAACAGGAAGGAGCAGAGCAGATAAAAGCTTGAGCAGGAGCTGGGACCAAGTAGAGCTAAGAGAATGTTTTTGATGTTGGTACTCTTCTGTTGTTCTGTATTGCTGCTACTTTGTTGGATGGAAGGATTCTGTTTATTTGCATTACTTTGTCAGACAGAAGCATTCTGTTTGTTGTGTATTTTGTCAGATAGAAGCACTCTGTTGACTTCTGTTGATTTCTCAGACAGAAAGTAAATTGAGATGATAGTGCTGGCAATGTGTGTAAATATTTTTGTAACTTAGTTAAGCTTTGTTTTCCTAGAAACAGAAACTGCAAAGTGCTTGAAGTAGAATAGTCACTGTGGGCTGAGATATAGAACTGGAGCAGAGAGCTGCCTGTGTGTGAATCCAGACAAGAGTCAAGTGAATCCAAATAAGAGCTGGGAGTATGGAGAAGGAGCCATAGTGTTTGGAAGTCAGCCTAGAGTTAAGATAGATGAAAGAAGACTTTACTTGGATACTCAGTGCTGAGTGATGATATTGTAACTTATAATGACCTAAGGGTGCATGGTGTTTGTACTTTCTGCTAATCCTTAAGTATGATTGGCTCTAGGATGCCAGCTATGAGTGGAGATGGAAGAAGACTTTACTTGGTTACTCTATATTGATTGAGGAGATTGTGACTTAGTGAATACTATGTTTTGTTTAAGACTATGTGGCTGCCTTAGTAATAAGTTGTTATGTTACATTGTTGTGAATGTTGTGCTCTAGTTTCTTGAAAGTTTTGCTTTAGATTTTGCTGAATAAATAGAGATTTCACTTTGTTATCAGATTAGATCCTTAAAGTTATTCACAGCAGCAGTCCTCAGGAGAGCTGATTGTGATTGGCTTTACACTGAATCATGAACTCATTTGTTTTTTTGAAGCAAATAATGCTTGCATTATATATCTCACAATGCACTTGTTAGGATTAATATATTTTAAAAGTGTTTTACATCTAAAGAGCATTTTATTTGTTATGTTCAAGATTTGTCCTCTGATCAGAAAGAAAAACTTTCAGACAAGCCATCAAGGACTTAATCTGAGATAACAGGTTCATAGCTCTAGCATTACATTTTAGAGGTAGAAGAAATTTCAAAGGCTATCAAAGTAAATCCCCTTGTTTGATAAATGTGGAAACTAAGTTCATGGACAGTTGAGCAATTAGCAGAAATCACTCAATTAGTAAATATCATAGGAGGTATTTGAAACCAGATTATTTGATTCCAGAGTGTGTGTTCTTTCAAAGATTTCTTAAGTAGGAGAGCTAATAGAGATATATAGAGCTTAAGTGATTCACACCAGGGATCATGTAACTGTGAGAATTTGGATTTAACCTTGGCCTTCCCAGATCTAAGACAAAGACTGAACCCATTATATCACAATTCATTTTAATTATTCTAAATTGCCATTTTAAGATTAATTTAAAACATGTACATATAATTAAATTATATAGTCTTCTTAAAACTGTGTGATGACAGTCTGAGGTCTGAGGCAATTTAGGCATTAACAATATAATTGATTCTTGCGTATTTTACTACTTCACAAACAATAGTGGTAACTGTTTTCAGTTCACTGTGTTCTTCTTTTGTACTTTCAGTTATCTTTTAAACCAAGTATATTAAACAAATCACCATTCTGCTTTAAGGGATCATATTGTTTTGGGAGTTAGAGATCCCATGAATCATCATGACCCAGTCTCTGCTTCCCTGGGATTGTGAAAATCTCCCATGTGTAGGGTCTTATTGAGTTGGATGACAGCTTCCAACACAGCATAATGAAGCCTCTGATCTTTGGAGTCACATTGCCCTCAGAGAGAGATGGCTTTAAGTGGAAGAATTTACTTAGACGTATTTCAAGTGGAACCTCACTATCCACTTAAAAGGTTGGAACTGACTACGTGAGTACCAAAGAGCTGACACGTGGATTGATTCATGCTGGTCAGGAACCAGACAGTAGTTTTGCTACTTTATCATCCAGTTCATTTAAGGAACTTCTGGTGTGACCTAAATGATGTGCAGACCTCCTGTGGACAAACTTCAGTAGGCCTTAGGATGGAGTTTTGTTTACTTTCTGAATATCTTTTTCCGTTTGTTATTAACCCTCCTGCCTGAGTAGCATTTCCACCTGCTCCAGGCTCATACCAGGGTATGCATTGTTGTTAGACTAATTCATTTTATGTTCTCTGAGACCTGGCCTCTTAATTAACTGGCCTAATTAACTTTTTAATTTTCCTGATTGGTAGCAGGATGGCAGGTTTCTATCAGGCTTCCCCATATATTTGTCTTGATGAGGTGACAGCTGTTGTAGTTTGCACCTGGGTTTATGTTAGATGAAGTTTTTTGTTTTTTATCTTTCCTTTCATTTTATCATTTCCTAAATAGCAACAAACTTACTGTTCCTGTTACAAAAGTACTCTGGGTAATCCTGGAATATAGTAAAGGTATGATTCTTTGAGGCTTCTTTATCATGTACATCTGTCATAAGGAGTATTTTTTTCTTTCAATTTGTCACAAGAGAGTTGAACTGGAAATCTCTAAGCTCTTTTCCATTTATAAAATTTAATGATATGTATACAAGTAGATAAATATTCTAGGCAAGTCTTGAAATTCATTTTTAAGCACATATTAAAATGTTTTTAGGAATAAAAAATGTAATATCTGATTTGGAAAATATCAATTTAATGGTCTTTTATCAAAATATAGCACGATTAATTTATTAAGCATTTATTGAAGGCAAAACCTTGGCTAGTTCCTGAGAAAGATCTGTTCCTGACACATAGTAACTGAATGAACATCACTTCATATCTCTTATAGGCTTGCCTGTCTTAGGTACATCTCTAAAACTATAAGTGAGAGAAAAGTTGTAGATTTTTATGGGTGAGTAAACTTTTTATAACAAGCAACTTCACACACAAATAAGATAGTTTTAAACTACCCCCCAAAAAAGAAAGAAGACAAAAACCAATATGGATATAGCATGTGGTTTCTATGTCTGCAATACAGTGCCAGATGATATAGGGAGAGGGGGTTCAGAAAAGATGTATGCTACCTATAAGAACATTACAGTCTTATCACGGAGACAACACATTTGTCATCATACACAACCCTATTTTATAGTACTTTTCAGGTTACAAAACACTTTCATGTATATTATATTATTTGGTCAACATGATAACCTTGTGAAATAGGCTAAGGAGATATATGTCTATCTTTTAAATACTCAAGAAACTGAGACTTAGAGGCATTGAGTTAGGTGACTAAAGAAATATGGTTATTAAGTTTCAAAGCCAGACCTATCTGCCAAGTTTCTGATTCACGGTGCAATGATCTTTTATCTATGACAAAGAATTTAAAATGACCAATTGTATGCTATATCTGAAATATCTAACTAGGCTTCATGGAGGAAGTAAGACATGAAGTATATGCTTAAAGATATATAGGATTCAGACAGGTGAAATGAGGGCAGAAAGGAGCTTTAGAAGTGAGGGATTTCATTCTAAAGATGTGAAAAGAATAAACATGGAAAACAGTGAGAGATAAAGAAGTCTTCTTGCACAAACACTATGTACTACACAGGTTAATATTTAAATCACTACAATCACATTTTCTTATTATGCAATGTGTGCCAAATTTTTCTTTTCAATGATAAATCAGGTAAGGACAAGACCAATATTTTACACTCATATCTCACCTGCTATGCACAGAAAATCTTACTTTCTGAGTAGTTTTATTTAATATTCATTCATCTTACAAGGAATTTCTCACATTTATGATTACCATTTTGGATCTGAGCAGTAACAAACCATCATGATTACAGTTGTATAGCTGGTATATATTGATTTAAGTCTCTTGTGAGAGTACTCATAGTTTTCTAGTTTAAAACAATGATAATTCCATGCCTCATGTCCCTTGAAATGAAAAATGTGTTAAAGTGACTCTCTTCCTAGTATTACCTATTTTGATTTTTGTCTTTTCATTTTTTCACACATTGTCAACTTGTTCAATTGAAATTAATCTTAATTGCACTTTGTGATATAAAAATTCATCCTAGGAGGGGTATTTTCAGGATCAAATTAACCTTGTAAGACGAAAGAAAACTGCTTCTCTTCATTTCCTTACAATGCCCATAAAACAAAGTACTAAGTCAATAGCTACTCAAATACATGGCATAACTAAAATATAAAGAGACTTTAATACAATGACAAAGAGAAACTTTGAGTAGATCTGATAGGAAAGAGAGAGGCAAATTAAGGAGAAGAGTCATACAGCATAATCAGCACATTGGGAAAATTAGGTTTTTATTCAGTACACAAAGGAAATAGTCTGAAGGCTGGGCGAACAAATAAAAAAGTATTAAACAAATGAGGGTGTGAGATGATGCAATGTGTAATATACAGAAGATTACAAATGTTAGCGCCTAACTACAAGATCCAGAGAACCACTGAGCAAATTGGGATAGGAAGACCTAAAATTGAAGAAAATCATAGCTAGAGGTAGAGGCATTCTCAAGAAGTCATACCTCTTTCTCTTGCTTTGCCCCAACTCATGTGCCTTCTACCCTTTCTCCTAGGGCACATTATATTAAGAAAGTGAAGAAAACTTTTAATCTAGGATTTTTTTTTCTGGGAAGTCTTATTTAAGTCTCTTTCCCCTCTCAGGCCAGGCTTCATAATAAAAAAATGAAGCAACTAATTCCTGGAGAAGCCAAACAACTTTCCCAAAGTCATATATGTAGGGAATATCAAGTAGAAGCAGAGCAGGATTCAAACCTAGATTTTCTGAATTCAGTTACATGTGTGGTCCAGCATACCACATTGCCTCCTCTTCCCCTGAATTTAATACTATATGTCATTATAATTAAATGCCTTTGGAGAAACCAGCTTTGCTTTTTTTTTTTTCCCACCCATTTGAATGTTATTTTGGAAGGACTATTCTTTTTTTTTTTCCCCTCAGTTATCTCTGATTTTTTTTCCTATTGTTAGCCTAGTCCTGCTGTCCAAACTTTGGGTTCTAGGCCTAGGAAAAGTTAGAGAATCCCAAAGGAGAAGTTTTAGAGTGAAAAACAAAGTTTGTAGGATGAATTTACTGAAATATCCCCAGAAAGAAAAGGTTATAATACTATGTTTTTACATATCCCAAGTCTTGTCATTTCTACCACTATATTTCTTCAAATATATCCAGAATGTGTAGGAGTCATATTAAATTGGCTCTTTAGATCTAATAATAAAAATTTCAGTGTAAGCATTTAATGTGAGCATACTTCAGAAATCCACAAATGCTACAAACTAAGGCTTGATTTATTGTGTTACTGATTTTCTAGACTTAAGAAAGAGATGTAGAAGATGTTAATAATATAGACTAAAATTTAAAAAAATGTATTGTGTGTATATTTACGAGAAAACCTGTGTAGGCTATTTTCACTCACACAGCCACCAACCATTCTGTACAAATTCATATCACCTAACAACTATTCAATTGCTTTCTGGTTGTACTCCCTTCATTAAGTCTCTCCTCACTCAAGTTCAAATCAGGTACCAAAGTGATTTTCCCAAAACTCAACTCTGAACATTATACTTCCTGACTTAATAAATTGCAGTGGCTCACTATTACCCAAGGATGTCTAAAGTGGCCTCTAACGTGCTTGTTTATCTTGGACCTTTCTATATTTTCAGTATTTTTAAAAATACTTTACTCCAATAAATATATTCAATTATGCAGAAGTTCTTACTATTTAGACACAACTCAGTTCATGATTTTTCTCTTTTTTGGGGGGGAGGATTTGAGGGTCAGGAGGAGGCAACTGAAGTTGTGACTTTCCTAAGATCACACAGCTAGTAAGTGCCTTAGGCCATATCTGAACTCAGGTAAGACTCCAGGGTCAGTGCTCTATCTACTTTGTCATCTCATTGCCCCAAACCAAGACTTTTCAAGGGCTAATTCCCATGCCTGAAATTTTCTTCCTCCTCACTTTGCACCTCTGACTTCTCTGGGTTTATTTAAGAGACATTTCCCATTATCCCATTTGCTTAAGCTTTCCTTCTGAGAATAACATTTTTTTTCACCTTCTGTCTGTTAGTTACTCAAAGAATTTATTAAGCTCTCATTATGAGGTAAGTGTCAAGAATAAAAGAAATGTGAAAAACAGTGTCTGCTCCCCAAAAGCTCAGAGTCTAATGGGGGAGAAAAGATCTGAACAACTGTTTACACATACTCTATACTGTATACAAGTTTAGTAGGAAATAACCAACAAAAGAAAGACTTCCTACAGAAAGTGAAATTTTAGTTTCATATTGAAGGAGCTAGGGCAGCTGGTACACAGAGATGACAAAGAACTTTCTAGGCATGGGGGCATCCAGTATGCATGCCTAGACCTGAGAGAGAGAGAGACAGACAGACAGACAGACAGACAGACAGACAGACAGAGACAGAGACAGAGAAAGAGAGAGAGAGAACATCTTATTTGAGGAACATAATGGAGGACAATGTTACTAGATCACAGAGAACAAGTTTTGAGTTATGTTTTTTTTTTTTTTTTGGTTTGTTGTTTTTTTTTTTGGTGGTCAGGTTCAAGAATACTTGAAAGAGAAGGGTATTGAATGCTAAACAGAGGATTATATATTTGATTCTGGGTTCTAAAAGAGTCAGTGGAGTTTATTGAGCATAGCCATGATATGGTTGGATCTGTGTTTTAGGAAAATCAATAGTTTGGTAGCTGAACTGAAAATGCACTGGAGTGGGAAGAGATCTGTGGCAGGAAGACCAACGAGTAGATTAGTGAGGTAGTTCAGGATAAAAATAATTGTATGCACTATAATAGTAGCAATATCAAAGAGAAGGGGGAATATTAAAGAGATGTAAATATTAAATGGATGGGCATTGGGCACAGATTGGGATATGAGAGGTGAGAGAGTGTGAGGAATTGGAGATGACAACTAGGGTGAGCCTTGAGGAATGGGAGGACAATGCTAGGGCCCTTGATGGGAATAGGAAAGTTTGCAAGTGAAAAACATTTGGGGTAAAGATAATGATTTCAGTTTTAGACATACTGAGTTTAAGAAGTATACAGGACACCCTATTTGGTATGAGTACTCATAATGACCATTATGAAGTCAACTTATTTTTGGTTTATTTCCTCAGATAGGGGCTAATGAAAAGGACTAATATTCAGGGGTGTATATGATGGTATCATTTGGGGACAAAGAAAATTTAATACAATGTCATACCCTTTCACTTCTGGTCTGGAAATACAATAATAATCAATCAGATTCATTCATAATTTTAAATGACCCAAATGGTCTAATGGTTGATAGTTGCATTTTTAACTTAAAATACCTTGGTACAAAAGAGAAAGTTTACTATTCAACACAATTTGCGTTCTATTCAGAAACCACTGTCCAGGGGACACAGCAAAGAGCTGTATGTAGTAGGTATGAATTGAATGATATTCGAAGCAGGAGAGATAATTGAGTGATGTTGCTGGGAGGTGTGGGGGGAACCTGGGAATGCCAACGGGGCACAAGTAGTATCCAACTCCCCCACTTTGACAAGTGAGTAAAGTGAATTAGTGAAACTGCGGATAGTGTTACAAAGTGTGACCAGGGAGTCAGTGTCATCCAGAGGTCGCAGTAAAAGCCAGAATACAGAAGGAACGGAAAAACAAAGTATTTACTATGAAAGCATTCATTACCTCTCAAGCAAGCAATCCAGAGGGCACAATGGAAGGGGTCGGTAGCATTTGATTGGGACTTTGGTGGTGGGTAAATTGAGGAGGTGGGAGTGAGGAATGAGGTAGTGGGAAATGGGGAATGTAGGTTGGGTAATAACATAGAGATACCTATGTGTCTCTATCTCTCTATATCTTGTAAGTACATAACTATTTGCATGTTTTGTGCTCCATTAGAATTCAACAATTTTGAGGACAAAGACTATTTTTATATCAACTAAGTTTCCCATAGTGTCTGTTTCTTTATTTGATTTGATTCTCCACTTGAAAGACTCATTATTTCATTTCTATTGTAAGAGACAAAGAGAAAGAGGGAGGGAGGAAGGAAGAGGGAAATGGAGAGGGAGAGGGAAGGGAATAGGATCAAGATAACTTTGTTCCCTGGACTGTGATATCCCTTCAGGTTCCAGACCACATTAGAAGGTGACTTCTGAAAGTAGATTTGATATATGCCTTTGCTCGTCAGTAGCTGGGCACAGGCATGGCTGAAGGAGCCCAAGGAGACATTTAAGCTCTTCCCCCAGTAAAATTCTTCTCTTACCATGCTTTATTCGACCATATCTAGGCCAGTCTTCATCCCTGATTTCTTCCTTATGTGTATATAATTAACTGTTCACCTATATTTAAATGTCTTCTTGTGACATAAACCTGACCTCTTGGATAATACTCTATCCTGTGATAGTCTATTTCAACCATTATTAGTTAGACCTCTGCCATAAGGATATATGCATCTAACTTAAGTGATTTTCCCCCAACATTAAACGCTGCTTTTGAATCCTCATGGACATGATGCCATTGTGTGAAATATAGTAGTTACTTTTTTAACAGACATGAAATCTACATATGTGTGTATGTATGTATATAACCACCGTGTTTCTTTAGTATGACTAGATAAATCTCATTCATTCTTTAGTCAAAGACAAAAGTAAATGAAGGACACATGAATGTCATCATTTAACCACCCTACCAAAATTATTCATGAAATGTGTGTGTGTGTGTGTGTGTGTATGTGTGATTATAGACTTGGATGGACCTTTACATTTTTTCAGGGTAGGGAGCTCCCAGTGATAAAACTCTTCTATCAATCACTACCTGTCCTGAAGTTTCTAATTGTAGAGATTTTCTAGGACATTAAAAGGTTATTAAGTTAGGTGATCAGGGTAACAGAGCCTGCCAGTGTCAGAAGTGGCATTGAACCCAGATCATCCTTACTCTGAGACTGCCTCTCTAAACACTATATCATGCTGCCTCATATATGTAAGAATGAAGATATGAGATGGAGTAAGAAAAAATAGTTATGAAAGGAGATTTTAATGGATAAGGCGTATAAATTCGCATCATACAAATGTAGAAGCAAAGAATGATTTTCATGGTGCCAATATCTTTGTATAATAAACAAACACACAAAAAACAAATAAATGAATGAATAAGTGAAAAAATTCAGAACCTGGCTATAGCAAGTGTTATTTTTGTTTTAAAATCAGCAAATAAAATATTTAATGGCTAATTTAAATACAAGACAAAGGGAAGGAGAATTTTTTCTATTTTTTTCCTTTATTTTATTTTTTAATAAACTAATTTATTTATTTACTTGTTTACATCATTCATTTCCACAAGATTTTGAATTACAAATTTTCTCCCCATCTTTCCCCTACCTAACACCTCAAAACAGCCATCCCACTGTATAACCCCTCCCCCAATCTCTTCTCTCCTATATCCTCCTCCTCACACCTCTGACTTTCGGGAAGGGCAGGATGACCCTCCATACCACAGTGCCTGTGTATCTTAATTCCCAGCTGGATGTAGTTAATAATATTATTATTATTATTACATATATATATATGTATATGTATATATATATATATATATATATATATATATATATATATATATGGAGAGAGAGAGAGAGAGAGAGAGAGAGACATACATATTTTTAACATTTGATTATTGAACTTAAATTCTCGATTCTTTCCCTTTCTCCCTCATCACCCCTCCTCCCCACCACTGGAAGGACAAGCAATTAAATAAAGGCTGTATATGTGTAATTATGCAGAACCTCTCCACAGTAAGCATATTGTAAGACACTGATTATTTGTCCCTCCTTCCTATTCTGCCCCACCCTTGTTCTATTCTCTACCCTGTCCCTGTCCCTTTACAGAAGTGTGTGCTTCCAGCAACCCTCCCCCCCACCCTGTCCTCCCCTCTGTCATTCCACCTCTCATCCGCATCCCCCCTATTCTCCTGTGTGGCAAGATATCCAGTTTAGAGTTTATGTCATTCCTTCCCTAAGCCAAGTTCAATGAGAGTAAGGCTTACCCTTTCCCCTTTGCCTTCCTGTTCTTCCCCTCCATTGTAACAATTATCCTTTGCCTCTTCTTTATGAGATGATTAACTCCATTCTC
>JAQQSV010010918.1:0-13145 GCA_028646515.1 Pseudochirops corinnae | reverse complement strand
GGCTCCACGTGACCACATTCAGCCTATTAGGGAACAGAGTATACTTTCAAATATCCAAGGGTCCTCAGAGTCACGTAGCCACTTTAACAAAGGGCCTAGGGGCAGGGAAGATCTTTAGATTCCCATAACACTGAGAGAGAAAAAAAGAGGCTTCCAGGACAAATTCTTAGGTAGCACCCAGAGATATGGGGTGTGATATGGATGATTAGTCAGCAAAGACTGAGAAGAAATGGCCAGGTAGGTAATGGGAGAGCCAGGAGAAAATATTGTTACCAAAACAAAGGACAAAAACCATAGAAGAGGAAGTACATTGGAGGAGATGATGGCCAAGTGTCAAATGCTTGTAGATTAGTTGAGAAGTATTAGAACTGAGAACAGATCATAAGATTTCGCAATTATGAAATCATTGATAACTTTGGAAAGAATACCTTTACTTGAGTGCTGAGGTCACCAGCAAGATTTCAAAGAATTTAGGAGTGAGTGAATAGAAGGGATTGGAGAGAGTGAATATAGATAGCTTTTCCAAGAAGTTTGGCTGAAATTAGGAGGAAAGCTATACAATACCAATTTGAGAAAATATCAAGTGAAAGATATAGAGGTTTTTTTTGTTTTTTTTTTTAGAACTGAGGAGACTTAAGCATATCTGAAAACAAGGTTGAATGTTGGAGACACTTGGGTAGTCTGGGGTGAGGTGCTTCAGTTTGTAATTTGCTGGAGAAACTTGGAGGGGAATGGATTCAAGTCCTCTGCTGAGAAAGAATGAGAAGGGGGAGACTTGGGAAGATTGAAGAAGAAAAATAATGTATAGAATTGCTTCTGTGGGAAATGAGACAGGGTACTGAGATCAAAGGACTGCCTTGCTAGAGTGAGGGCCCAGTTGAGATTGGATAAGATGAATTTGTAATATATCTAGTCAGCAAAGGTGTGACATTTCCTCCTTGCTATATTCAATGAGCAAGGGAGAGAAGGAGGATTGTAGGAGTAATCAAAGGCTGAGGTTTGACAAGTTAAAAGTTATAATAGGACAAGGGCACTAAGCAGTGCCTGAAACAAAGACTGCCAATGTGTGTAGCCTGAGCTCTGAACAAATAGCCTCACTCAGGTGGGCCAGAGGAGGAAACTGTAACTATGTGATCAATTTTCTCTTTTCTGCCTGAAAATTATTTGAATGAATGCTAGTGTTTGCTTGTATCTAGGAATCCCCCCCTTTTTCCTTTTTTTTTTTTTTTTTTGCCTTCCCCTTGTCTATTATGTTCTTGGCTAACTTTCTAACCTCCTTACTGGACCGTAGCTTTTGAGTTCTCTTGACCACCTTTCTGCCTCTAGGAACATTCCATGTGCTAATCTTTTGATTGTCCATTTGAAACTTTCATCTACTTTTTAAAAATAAAAGATATCCTACATACAATTAAGGGAGGTATAGACTCCCAACATACTATTGTTACTGTCTTAATGTGGATTTGAAGTAATTTTTTTTTTTTGCTAGTTCTAAAAGAGTTTCTAGCATAATGAGCCCCTCTTCTACTCAGCAATACCCTTTTAAATTTTTTTAAAAGTTTTACTGATATATTTTGCTTTTACATTACAAAACGGTTATTCCCAGTTTGTGAGGGGTCTCCTGTAACAAACACAATTAAGTCAAACTAATGATACAATGATCTCATCTGCAAATGCACCCAATATTCCACAGAAGTAGCTTCTCTACAAAATATCCAGCAAAAGGAAAATTGTAGCAATGCAATTGTTGACGTTACTATTTTCTAAAATGGAAAAGAAATAGTCATTTGAGTCTTGTTTGGCATTTTCCTGGTACACCATTTAATATTCAGAATCTCAACTCAGCAATGCTATGAATCTGAATCCAAGAAGGGAAGACATAGCTTTCACATAATTTTCTTCAGTCAAAAGTACCATAATTGTTGTAATGGGATGTCTTAATCCTAGATCACTTAAATCATTTTTTAAAAAGATAGTAGGTGTTCTTTGGGAACCCATAGTAAACAGAAATGATTAAGAAGCAACCTGTTGTTCATTGTGCCTCAGCTATGACCTGGCAAGGCTTAGTATAGGTCAACATGTTCAGAAATCAGCGGGAGGAAAAAAATATTAAAAACAACTTAGCAGGTGACCTAAAATTAAAGTACATAGAAAAGTGAACTTTTTATTCATATGGCTGAGTCACTGAGTTCTGTACAAGTATGTAGGAGATCACAATATGAACCACAGAGAATAAAATTAACTAACCGAAATGTACAAAATAGGCAAATATATACATATGTATATACATATGATTTTGTGAAAAAATATTTTTATGATATGTAAAAATGAAAATGTTTGATGTTACATTATCAACTCCTTTCATATCATTTTTGATAAGGGATAAGTATAATGATTCATTGTCATGTATGAAACTCATCATTATCTTCAAGAATTAGGCAAAAAGGACTTTAGCTTTTTTTGAGATGAAAATTTCATTGGGCATAGAAGATAAATATTAATATTGGAATAAATCCCAGTTTCATCACAGTAATTGTTTTAAAACAAAAGAATAAAAATGTGTTTGCTTTTTAATATATTGGGTCACCCAGCTACATATTCTTTTTTTGTAATGTGTATTTGTTAAATTCCTTGACATACTATTGTAATGTATGATACTATAGTTTGAATACATATGGAAGAGAGGATCTCTAGATACTGATTCTGTCCTGACCTTTTCTTATGTATAAAATCTCCATCCTGATTACTGTTTCCCTCTAAAAAATTATAATGACCTATTAGATATTTAGACAAATCTCAAGATAACCAGCACAGAGATAAAGAACACAGATGATTATGAAATTATCTTAACTGATTTGGAATCTTTTATTGTGGGCAAAGCATTAGACAGCAAGAAAGGAGAAGCTGGGATCTAGGTGACCTAGGATAGGTAAGGAGATTCTGTTTTTTCCACTTTCAAAATGAGGGAATTGGATTAGATCACATCTCAAATCTATGAAATTCATAAAGCACTTAGCACAGTGCCAGCACAAAATAAGCATTAGTAAATGTTTGCCCCTTCCTTTCTGTCTTCTAACTTTTGTGTGATGTCTCTATGTTGGTTGTTATTCCTTTGGTACCACTGCTTTTCATCCTAACTATCCTAATTCTCCTAACATAGATTATTGCCCCACATATAAATTTACTATTTGCTTATTGTTTTATATATAGCTACTATTTGCTTATTGGATATACATTAGTTTCCATACTCAAGGGAATAGCATGTACCTCTAGTATAAACTACTATCACTACATATATTTAATTGTTTATGTCTTTAGAAAAATTAAAAATGCTCATTGAACGTCTAATACTATTATTTTTCTAGCCTACATTTCTCTACCTTGCCCAAGACTTTGTTGAATGCTTCTCTAAAACCTACAGATATTATATCCTTGGCATTCTTAGCCTACATATGAGATTGAACTGGCATGACTTGTTCTTAATGTATAAGGATTCATTTATAGTGACTCCTATTTTCTTTTCTAAATGCTTACAAATCATTCATTTAATCATATGTTGTGGAATCTTACTATGATTTGAAATCAAACTTAATAATATGTAATGTGAAGAACCTTATTTTTCCTCTTTTTTGAAAGTTTGTACCATTCCATTTCTCTAGGTTTAGATAGCCGCATCTTTTTATGATTTTTCAAAGCTCACACATGGACTCATTATTCAAATCAACCTGTTCTTTGAGTACCCTGAGATATGATTTATTCAGACATTTATTTATTTGAACTCATTACAAATAATTTGAATTGTTTTTAAATTCATTGTTTATCATATCATTTTCCAAATTGTAGTTTGGGCACAAAATTATCTTGGGGAAACAATACCAATCACTGGTCACATTATATATTTTTAGTACAATTCTCACAAATACATCTACTTTTTTTCAATGAAACCAAAGTCCAAGTGACTGTTGACAAAAATGAAACACAAAACATGTTCACTAAATGCAGCACAATAATTATTTATTACAGTATATATAAATAAGATCACATTTGAGTAGATACCTGTTGAATTTCATCATAGGTGGGATCTGCTGCAATCACAGATTTTAAATATTGGGTTCATGACGTATGAGTCACATTGCTTTTTTTGAAGTGTAAAAACTCTAAGTTAAACAATTTTATATGTAAGCTGAGAGTATAGCATCTGTTAATTCTCAGAATCATTCCCCTTAGCAAATACAATATGCTTAGTACTTTCAAAAATTGAAAAAACTTAATAATATAAGGAATTATTTTACATGTTTTTGCTTTTTTTTTGGAGGAGGGAAGGCAGGGCAATTGGGGTTAAGTGACTTGCCCAAAGTCACACAGCTAGTAAGTGTTAAGTGTCTGAAGCCATATTTGAACTCAGGTCCTCCTGACTAAAGGGCCAGTGCTCTATTGACTGCATATTTTACATTTTCAACAATTAAATTTAGCTGTAATTTTTATGGTTCCTAGGTTTAATAAGTGAAACAAAATCACTAGTTTGTTGTTAGATAAGTAACAATCAATTTGAAAAGAAAACCCAGTAGAGAAGCTGAAACTAGTTCAAGGAAAAACAATAATAATTTTAAGTAGTGGTAAAATAGAAACACCAAGTTAAAAAAAAAAAAATCCAGGCCATCCAATCTGCTACGTTTATCATATAAATTGACAAATACCATTATTGGTAGAAACATAAGACCATCGAGTTTACTTTCTACAAATGGTTTAGGGGCAGGTAGCAAATTCAATTAAACAAAATATCTTGAAAATATACAAACCAACTACATTGGGAAGATATAAGAATTCTTGCAGGATAAATGAAATACTTTGAACAAGCAAACACAAACTGGAGGGGAAAAATGTTGGTGACACCAAAGTACATTGTTTGTGTCAGATAACATGACTACACAATTTTGAAGCATAAACAGCTTACTTGCCAAGAGGAACAGTGATGTTAATTGCAGGTATTTATGTGGTTTAAATAATGATTGGTGAATCATAATCAAAGATTGCAATGGTCCCAATTTCAGATAGTATGATGGAATAAAAGATTATGTGCCTAAAATTCTTATGATCAATTAATAAAAATCTTCCTCTTTTATGTTGCACATGGGAGAGGGAAAGAAAGAAGGAAGGGATGAAAGAAAAAAGAAAGAAAGGAAGAGAAATACATTATTGAGTATTTACTATATGGTATGCACTTTATAAATATTATCTCATTTGATACAGCAACACTGGGAGCTAAATGTTATTATTACTTCCAGTTTCACTGCTGAGGAAACAGGCAAATAAAGAAAGTGACTAGCCTATGGTCACACAGCTCCTAAGTATCTGAGACTGGATTTGAACTTGTCTTCTACACTTAGGCAACTAAGGAGCAGGGTAGATATAGTGTTGGGCCTGGAGTCAGGAAGTCCTGAGTTTAGATCTGGCCTCACTTACTAGCTGTTAGATCCTTAGCAAGTCACTGAACTCCTATTTGCTTCAGGTCCTTATCTGTAAAATGGAGACGCATTGGAGAAGGAGGTGGCAAACCACTTCAGTATCTTTATCAAGAAAACCCCATGGACTGTCCATGGGTCATATAGAATTGGACAAGACTAAATGGCACAACCATAACAACAAATTCCTGATTAGGCCCAGAACACTATTCTTTGCATCATGTTTCTTGATGAAGCACTAGATATACCAAAAAGTTCACTTGATTACTTATATGTGATGATGATGTTGATGAAATTCATGCATTACTTTGAAATGCCACATCAGGAGGACATTCCAGGCTATTTGATGAAGTTTTGAATAAAATGATATGTCAAAGAATAATTTTGGATTGTACTGATAGAGCTCAGTGAATGTCAGGATGAAAACATAGGTATAACTCAGTGGTTCAAAATCTGCCCTCTTAATACTTTACAGAGCTAAACAAAATTCATTTGGAGGAAAACTTTTGAATATCATGGCAAATACAGTAATAGAAAAGAGGGAATGAAGGATGAATAACACTTCCATATTTGGTAATGGTTAAAAAAAAACAAAAACAAAGTAGATCAGTGGGACAGATTAGACAAAGAAGAATAAGAAATAACTAAACACTATAATCCAGTTTATCTTTTTAAAATATAAAACTGAAATATAAATTACCTAGGAAAGAACTCCCTTATTGACAAGAATCTATAGGAAAAATTAAAAAAAGTCTGGTAGAAATTATAATTATACCAACATTTTATGCCACATTTCATAAGGATCTCAAAATAGATAAGTGAACTGAATATAAGCAGTAATACCATTTTAAAAAAAAAAAGCGAAAAAGGGGAGAAAGGAAGGAAGGAAGAAAGGAATAAAGGAAAGAAGGAAGGAAGGAAGAAAGAAAGGAATGAAGGAAGATAGGGAGGGAAGGAGGAAAAAGGAAGAGAGAAACAGTTTACATACCATTTTACACCTTTGGTTAGTGGATGAATTCTTGGCCAAAAAGGTGATACAAGCTACAAAATAGATAATTTTGATTACATTGAAATGAAAAACTTGTACATGAACAATGTTAATTGAACTAGCATAAGAAAGGAAGAAGTTGACTGATTTTTAAAAAAAATCTTAATATTGAATATATCTGATAAAAGGGTTTGATTTCTGAGACACAGGCAACTAAAAATGTAAAAGGACAAAAACTACTTTCTAAAAGGTAAGTTATCAAGTGTTATGAACAAGTAAATAATACAATAAGAATTATAAATTATTAAGAAGCATTTTCCAAGTATGATATAATGGGCTAATTTTAAAAACTTCAACTTAAAATTGATTTAATAATGGCTATAGATAAATATTTGAATTTCTGAATACTTATATCCAAATATAACTTACATTTTAATTGTCACAAATTTTAAAAATCTTTGATTGGGGTGGCTAGGTGGCACAGTGATAGAGCTCTGTGAGGACCTGAGTTCAAATCTGGCCTCAGACACTTAACACTTACTAGCTGTGTGACCTTGGGCAAGTCACTTAACCCCAATTGGCCTGCCTTCCCCAAAGCAAAAATAAAAATCTTTGATATAAGATATACAAATCAAAGCAATTTTAAGGTTTCACTTCTCATTCAGGAAATTGGCAAAGATGACAAAGATGGAAGTAGTCAATAGTGGAGAGAGGGTGCAAAGTTGGCCACATTAATTTACTTTTGGTGGAGTTGTGAATTAGCCTACCAGGGGTGAGGAACCTGTGTCCTCAAAGTCACACATGGCCATCTCTAGGTCCTCAAATGCAGCTCTTTGACTTCACAGAATTTTGGATTCAGTCAAAGGGCTGCACTTGCCTTTGAGGCTGCAGGTCCCCCACCACTGGAACCATTTTATAAAGCTCCTGGGAATTATATGAAGGAATTGTATAAAATATTCATATCCTATGACTGAAAGATTCTCCTGGTAGACATATACTCCAAGAAGATCAAAGACAAAAAGAATAGTCCTATGTAGATGAACATTTTTGCACCAGCACTTTTTGCAGTAACTTGTTCATTGTTGTCCTTCGTACTCAAAGAGGACCAAAATGATGTTACCATGTCTGGGCCAAAGTACAGTGTGTCCAACTGTGACTGATTAGATCCATATTAACTCAGAGGCCTCGACCACAGATTAGGCACAAACAGCCCATTTAAACATTTGATATGGAGATGTCTCTAAATTTGTGCATCCTGTTTCCTTTGAGCTACTGCAATTCTGCTTTGCTCGTAGAGTACAGTGCCTTCTTTGATGTGAGAATGCCATGCTGGGCAATCCTGTACCAATGCCTCCCATGTCTCACAAACAATACCAGAGTTCTTCAGAGAGACTTTGAGAATGCCCTTGTATTGCTTCTTCTGACATCTTTGTGAGCACTTGCCTTGTATGAGATCTCCCTTAAATTGTCTTTTAGGCAAATATATATTTAGCATTCTAACAATATGGCCAGCCTGAGTTATGCTCCCTGAAGTAGAGTTTGAATGTTTGGCAGTTCAGTTCAGGGAAGGACCATAGAGTCTGGTACCTTATCCTGCCAGGTGATCTTCAGAATCTTTCGAAGACAATTCAAATGGAAGCAATTCAGTTTACTGGCATGGTGCTGGTAGACTAACCAGATTACACAGGCATACAGCAATGAGGTCAGCATAAGACTCTGTAGACCTCTAGTTTGGTAGGCAGCCCAATACCTTCTCTCTCCTACACTTTCCTTTGGAGCCTCCCAAACACTGAGCTAGCTCTGGAAATGCATGTATCAACCTCATCACTTATGTGTACATCCCTGGAAAGTATTATTACCAAACTAAATGAACTTACCCATAGCATTCAAAATTTCTCCATTTGCTATAAGTAATGGTTAGAGGTATGGATGGTATGGTGTTGACTAATGAGAAACAAGTGTTTTCTTAATGTTAATTGTCAAGCCAAAATTAGCGCAAGCAGTAGACAATGAATCCATATGTTATTGCATTTCAGCTTCACAGGCTGCATTGAGTGCACAGTCATCTGTGAACAAAAAGTTGTGCACCAACTCTCCTTCCATTTTAGTGTTAGCTTGTAGTCTTTGTACGTTAAATACTTTACCATCAATGTGGTAGCTGACCTTGATGCTGTTTTTGTTCTTGTTGAAGGCATCTGACAACATCACAGAAAGTATCATGCTAAAAAGCATGAGAGCAAGCATGCAACCCTGATTTGCTCCATTGGTGTATGGGAAAGCATGAGAGCATCATTTGTTAGGCAGAAACTGCAAGTGTGCTATCATGAAACTAGTGTACAGTACTGATGAACTTCTCCAGGCAACTAAATTTTGCCATGATCTTCCACAAGCCCTCATGACTGACAGTATCAAAAGCCTTGGTCAGATCCTTAAATGTTGTGTACAGATCTCTGTTCTGCTTCTGTCATTTGTCCTGGAGTTGTCCAGAAAGCAACATATCAATCATTCTTCAGCCTTTTCTGAAACCACTTTGCCTCTTGGGTAGATGACCATCTTCCAGGTGGAAGGTCACCCAATTAAGGAGGACTCTAGCAAGAATCTTGCTGGCAATGAGTAAGAAAAGGAGAGAGACAGAGAGAAAGAGAGAGAGAGAGAGAGAGAGAGAGAGAGAGAGAGAGAGAGAGAGAGAGAGAGAGAGAACCTCCCCCCTCCCAAAAAAATTGTCACAGGACAACCTATTTAATTTTTCTTTATTAGAGTTAGACAATGGAGGCATCCTTGATCTCCAGGGAGACAACCTCCTTTTGCCATATGACCTGGAAGATTTTAGTCAATTTGTTTTTTTAAAAAATATTTTATTTATTTTTAGTTTTTATCATTCACTTCCACTAGATTTTGCCTTCAAAATTCTCTCCCTATCTCTCCCTTCCCCCACCACAGGATGGCATGCATTCTGATTATCCTTTTCCCCCATCTGCCTTCCTTTCTATCATCTCCACTCTCTTCTCTTATCTTTTTTCCCTTCTATTTTCCTGTGGGGTAAGATAGATTTCTGTACCTCATTGCCTGTATAGCTTATTTCCCTGTTTCATGTAAAAACAATTTTTAACATTCATTTTTAAAACTTTGACTTCCAAATTCTCTCCCTTCCACTTTCCCCACCCACCCTTATTGAGAAGGCAAGCAATTTGGTGTATGTTCTACATGTGTAGTCATGCAAAGTGCTTCCATAATAGTCACGTTGTAAAAGACTGACTATATTTCCCTCCATCCTCCATCCATTCTCTTCTTTGACCCTGGGCCTCCTCAAAAGTATTTGCTTCTGATTATCCCCTTCCCCTAATCTACCTTCCCTTCTATCATCCCACCATCTCTTATCTCTTTCTCCCCTACTTTCCCGTAGGGTAACATAGATTTCCATAACCAATTGAGAGTATACATTATTGCCTCCTTAAGCCAAAGCTGATGAGAGTTGAGGTTCAGTCATTCCCTCTCACCTCCACCCTCTTCCTTTTCACTGTAAAAACTTTTCTTGCCTCTTTTATGTGAGATAATTTACCCCATTCTACCTTTCCCTTTTTCCTACATTCTTCTCTCCTTCCTTAATTTAATTTTTTGATATCATCCTTTCATATTCAACTCACCCTGTGTCCTCTGTCTACACACACACACACATACACACACACACACATATTCCCTCCAACTACTCTAATAATGAGAAAGGTCTCATGGATTACAAATATCATCATCCCATGTAGGAATGTAAACAGTTCAACTTTAATAATTCCCTTATGATTTCTCTTTCTTGTTTACCTTTTCATGCTTCTCTTGAGTCTTGTATTTGAAAGTCAAATTTTCTATTTAGCTCTCATTTTTTCTCAAGAATGCATTAAATTCCTCTATGTCAATGAATGTCAATTTTTCCCTCTCATTGATTACACTCAATTTTGCTGGGTAGTCAAATGAGCAGTAGACCCCTTACCTTATAGATCTCTGCTTGAATGGAATCAGCATCAGGTAATTTGCCACATGAGAGGAGGCTCATGGCATTCAAAACCTCTTCTTCAGTTGGAAGTTTGGCTGGAGAGGGATTGACTTCAACCTGAAGTGTATGGTCAGTGGCTTTAGCATCATTTGATGACAGTCTATTGAGAACACTATGGAAGTATACAGCCCTTCTCTTTAGGATCATGTCCTTATAACTGATCACTGTGACTCTATAAGTAATGAGTAGTTGAGAGGCACAAAGGTAATAGTAGAGAATTGGAGATAGATATACATTGATTGGGTTATAGCCAAACAAATTTTGGTACATTAATTAAGTGGAATATTAAGTGAAATATTAAAATATTGTTAATTGGATCTTCGAAAGTAGAATGACCTACCTGGAGAAGATGTGAGAGGATGTAGATATCCCTTCTTTGGTGGTTTTCAGGTAGTCTGGATGGTCACTACTTGAATGTGTTATAACGAGGATTCTTTTGTGTATTTTGTTGTTGTTGAGGTATTTTTTTGGTCATATTCAACTCTTTAGGACCTCATTTGGAGTTTTCTTGGCAAAGATACTGGAGTGATTTTCCATTTCCTTCTCCAGTTTCTTTTTACAGATGAGAAGATTGGGACAAACAGGGTTAAGTGACTTGCCCAGGGTCACACAGATAGCAAGTATCTGAAGTGAGATTTAAATTTAGGAAGCTGAGTCTTCCTGACTCCAGGCCTTGCACTCTGTCCACTTACCAACTAACTGTGTAGGTTGGACAAGACAGCTGCTCAGGTGCCTTACAACTCTCAAATTCTATGATGCTCTACTTTTATGATTACTGTGCTATAAGAAACAGTGAAGATAATAGCTATAGAAAGCATGGGAAGCCATATAAACTAATGAAAGGGGAATTAAGTAGGCCAAAGAATACAATATATATGAAAATTACATCAGTGTAAATGGAAAGAATTTTTAAAAAATGAAACACAATTGAAACTGAATGCTGTGAAATTATGACGGCTAAGTTTGGACTCAAAGAAAACACTTTTGTAAAGTGATGTAATGTCAGTGTGAAAATGATATAATATTGCCACACTCTTTGATTTGATTCTATTGGTTATTTTTGCTGAACTGTTGTTTTTTTATAATTTAGTTGTCCTCTGGATTGGAGGCAGGAGATATTCATTGGAAACAGTGATAATGTCAACACAAAAGATATCACATATTTATTTTTAAAAATATGTTCTCTTGTGCATTTGGACTTATTACATGTTTCATGGATATGCACTTGTATAATAAACTATGAAAAGATTTGGGTCTACTCTCCATTGGAACTTTGCCCTGAGCTAACCTGTTTGTTGGATGTTATTGAATGAACATCAAATGAATAAATTAATGAATGAATGAAAATTATTAAGACTTTACTATATGGCACACAGAACACAAAATCCCCTAAGCTACTGTATGTATATGGCCATAGCACATGCTTCATGTTAGCCATCAGCCCACATGTCTCACTTTGCATATCTCTATACTTCCACATTCCAATTCCTTTTTCTGAAATATTAAACCAATTGATAAAATCCTTGCTTTTGGGAGGGACATGATAATAAACTGTTCTCAGACTCCACTAGTCATCCCTATGACTCTCCAAACCAAAACCCTTTCCGCTTGCTTCTCTCCCACAGGTAGTGTCTCTGAATTAGAATGTAAACTTCTTAAGAGTAGAAATTGCATTACTATTCTATTTTTATCCATGGAACCTAGACCAGTTCCTGACATCTCAATGTTTGATTAGTTTTTTATTCATTCAAATGTAGATTTTTTGAGGTGTTATAAGACTTAATCTATTTTATTAAAAAACAAGAGTCTATTTGTATAAGGAAGAGTCTTGGTAAAAATTTCATAACGTGTAGAGATAGCAGAGGGTACTTCTATGGTATTGTGAAATGCATTGAATTTCTCTTAACAAAATTCTTTGAAGGATGTTTGAGCTAAAAGAAGAAATTACACTTTTTCTTTGTGATAATTATAAAAATTAAGAAAATTTATTTTATGGTAAAATGTCCTCCTTCAACCTTCATATGTGATATTTTTGAGGAGCTGAGCATTCTAAATAAATTGATGTGAATTCCTCATGCATATTCTCTTAAAAGTTAAAATATGAAAAAGAGCTATGCATAATTTAGAAAATAATATTTTGATTTGTTTCCTAATTTTATAAAACTTTTGCTGCAAATGAAATAGAAGTGTAAAAAATTCTTATTAATTGTTCAATCTCTCTGCAGAAGTAATTCATTAAAAAAAAGAGATACTTTAAAGTATAAATGGTTAAGGAACCCAGTTGACATAGATGACTATGTGACTTTGGTCTTACTCCAAGAATAATGAATAAGAATGGTTAATGTGCTTCTCCTTTAATACTATGTTGAAATAATCATACCTTAAAAATTGTACTTTGAAGTATATTAGTAAATAAATAATACTCTGGTTTATCAAACAACATGATACATATTTTACTACAAATTATAACATCCTATCTATGTCAAACATGGTTTTCTATAGTTTTAAATACTGTTATCAATATTGATTAATGGCTAAAAAAAGAATTGAAAGTAACAATAGCATCATTTACTCCATATTTTGAGAAGAGATTCACCTTTCATATTAATGCTCTTCTTATTATGGCTATTTGTATACATTTTAATAAGAAAAC
>JAQQSV010010917.1:0-13145 GCA_028646515.1 Pseudochirops corinnae | reverse complement strand
GATGATGGAGGGGAGGGCATGGTGGGGGGAGGGCTGATGAATGTTCACATTTCTGTAGAGGTACAGGGACAGAGTGGAGAGTGGTTGAGGGGGGCAGGATAGGAAGAAGGGACATTTAATCAGCCTCTCACAGTGTGCTCACTATGGAGAGGTTCTGCGTAATTTCACATGTTCAGCCTGTATTTGATTGCTTGTCCTTCCAGTGGGGGTGGGTGACGAGTGAGGAAGAGAAAGAATCTGGAATCTAAAGTTCTATAATCAAACGTTAAAAATATATATCTATGTCTATATCTATATATATACATATGCAATTATTATCATTATTTTTATTATTATTATTATTATTAACTACATCCAACTGGAACTTGAGATACACAGGCACTGTGGTTGGGAGATCCATCCTCCTCTACCGAAATGTCAGAGGGGTGAGGGAAGAAGACATAGGAGAGAATAGATTGGGGGTGGTGGGTAGGGGAAAGATGGGGAGAAAATATGTAACTCAAAATCTTGTGGAAATGAATGATGCAAACTAAAATAAAATTTAAAAAAAAATAAAATAAAAATAAATTCCCTTGTAAAAATTGAGAGTTGCCAAATGTATTAGATGACAGAACCCAACAATATGCAGCATATAAAAAACACACTTCAATAATAAAGACACATAAAAAAGTAAAAGTGAGGGACCAGAATAAAATGTATTGTGTTTCAAATGAATCCATAAAAGCAAGAGTTGCAAACATAGGATCATATGTTTTAAATGAAACAAGCATCAAAATAAATTTTGACAAGAGAGACAAATGATGAAAAGATATTATGCTTAAAGGCATTAAAATAATGAAACTATGAATATTAAATATATTCATATGTACCTAATGGTATATAACATGTAAGTACTTTAAGGAAAAGCTAACTGAAATGTAAAAAAGAATTGCAGGCAACTATGATGTGATTCTTTCCTACTATAACAAATTTAACAGAAAGTTAAATAAGAAGATTATGGATTGGAACAGAATGTAGGAAAAACTTTTGATATACGTATGGTAACAATGCAGTGAGGATATTAAAAAGCAAACTAATTTTTTTTTTTTTTTTTTAGCATCAAAGGATCATGGATTTAAAACTAAAAAGATGGGACAGCTAGGTGGTGCAGTGAATAGAGCATAGACCCTGGAGTCAGGAGGACCTGCGTTCCAATCAGACCTCAGACACTAGACACACTTACTAGCTATGTGACCTTGGGCAAGTCACTTAACCCCAATTTTCCTGCCTTCCATTCTCCAAAAAGAAAAGTAAAAAAAAATAACTAAACTAAAAACTAGTTCATCCTCATAATTTTATAGATTAGGAAACTGAGTCCTGGAGAGATTAAGTGATTTGTCCATGGGATTCAAATTCAGATATCTCTCCTTTGTCAAATGATGCCTCACAAGATACTTTAATAAAAATTCTTTAAGTGCCAGAGTTTATTAAGGGCAAGAAAAAAATTGCTTGTAATGGTGATTTTTTTCCTTGCCTTTAATAAATTCTGGCACTTCATCAATTTTTATAAAATGTGAAAAAGAAAATATTAAAATACAGTCTTATATTTTTCAATACTTTAGTGATCTATCGTTTCCTCTGTGTGTTTATGTTCTTTACTGGCTCATATTACAGATCTTCTATAGTCTCAAGAATATTTTGAAGATAGTCTACAAGAGTTGCTATGACTGAAAAATCTATTACCCTATGGCAAACCTGGCAAAAAGCATCCCTCAGCTGAATTAACTGCATTGTCACCTCTGTATGTGTGTATTCTTTTGTTGGTGGGAAAGACAGGGCTATATTCAATGTCAGTCAATAAACTGTAGGCAATAAATTAAGTGCCTCTTTCATGGTAGTCACTATGCTAAGTGCTGGTTAAACAAAAGCAAGAGACAATCTCTGCTCTTAAGAAGCTCACAGTCTAATGAGGGGAGACAACAATTCTGTACAAGCAAGATATATATAGGAAAAATTGGAAATAATTGACAGAGGGTAGGCACTGGGATTAAGAAGGATAAAGGTTTCCTGTAGAATATGAGATTTTAACAGGGCCTTGAAAAAAGCTAGGGCTGCCAAGAGGCAGAGTTGAAGACAGAGAGAATTCTAAGCACCAGGAACAACCAGTGAAAAGACCTAAAGACAGGAGCCAAGATGGCAGAATAGAAGGATGTAGTAGGCAGAACTCTCCTTCACAGAATTCCTCCAAACAGATCTAAAGAATGTACCAAAACAAATCCTGATGGAGAGATCCAGAAAAAGTCCTAATGAGTCATTTGTCCATACAAACAGCATAGGAGGACAGAGAGGTCTGTAGACATGAGGGATGGGTTTGGGCCAGAAACACGTGATGTACAAGTACTCCAGTGCCCAGAGAAAAGCCCAGACCCACACTGGGACAGCAACAGATTTAAACTAGAGCACTGCAACAGGGATAGATATGAACTAGCAGCTTTGCTGCCCCCTGCTCAGAGCTGAGTCACAAATTCACTGTAGACCAAGAAGCAAACCTATAAATAAGGGTGGGATTCTCTGGTACAGAGGTCCTCGGCAGTGAACTTTTTTTTTTTAAGGCAGTTCAGAAACAAGCAGAAACAGTGGGGCAGGGTCTAATTTTTAGCATCTATTTCAGCTTGTAAGAATCCCAGACCAAAGTAGAGTCTGTAATTCTGTCATTCTGAAAAAAACCCAGCTTTCCAGTTGACTGATAGGGGCTAAATGCCGTGGTAGTCTGAGCTTGCTGAGATACAAACTGAGTCCAGAACTTGCAGAGATCAGACCAGAGGGAAGCAATTACTTTTCCCTATATCAGACCACTTTGGGAGCACCAAAAGCTTAAAACTCCCCAACCTGTCCTTGAGATCCTAGAATAATATCAGTCAATACCTTAAGAAAGCAGCAACAAGTGGCGCAGTGACTAGAGCACCAGCCCTGGAGTCAGGAGGACCTGAGTACAAATATGGCTTCAGACACTTAACACTTACTAGCCATGTGATCTTGGGCAAGTCACTTAACCCATTTGCCCTGCCTTTCCCCCCTCCAAAAAGAAAAAAAAAAAAGCAGCAACAGAATCAGTCCAGACCCTCCCTCCAGAAGTGTCAGAGTCCAACCTTTATATTAAGTCTGAAGTTAGGAAGTAAGCTGAAAGAACAAGTAAGTAAGTAAAAAAATAAACAAAAATAATCCCACCATAGAAAGCTGTTACAGTGGCAGAGAAGCTCAAGACATGAACCCAGAAGAAGATAATGAATCCAAAACTTCTACAAAGAAAGCCTCATTGAAAAACCACAGCTTGGATAAAAATTCGACCAGAATTTCTGTAAGAGATGATGCAAGTTTTTTTTATTTTAAGAGTTTTAAAATGGTTTTTACCAATGAAAGAGAGTACTTGAGGGGAAAAAATTGGGGTGAAAAGAGAGCTTTAGAAAAAAATAATTGGAAAAAGAATTAACAGCACAGTATAAGCAGTTAAAAAAAAAACATTGATAGATTCCTTGAAAACTAAAATGGGTCAAATAGAAGCTAAAGTTTCCATTAAGCAACAAGAAATATTAAAACAAACAAAAAAGAAATATTGAAACAAATTCAAAAACCTGATAATATGGAAGACAAGACTACCTATATTTATTGCTTTTTGGAGGGACAGTTGGGGTTAAGTGACTTGCCCAAGGTCACATGGCTAGTAAGTGTTAAGTATCTGAGGGTGGATTTGAACTCAGGTCCTTCTGACTCCAGGACCAGTACTCTATTCACCGTGCCATCTAGCCGCTCTTTAGACTACCTGATAAAAGAACCTGATAAACACTTGAAGCCTTTTCAGCTTAGTAGAAATTGACACTACCTCACAATGCTGAGACATCTGGGTAGGCATTTAGGAGACATAGATTATAACACCATAAAAATTATATTTAGTTAGAAAAATAAGATGAAGACCTAAATGAAGGCTGAGTAATGATATCCTAAATAATATGTGGGTCAAAATACAAATCCTAAGGAATAAAGTAAATACGCATATTAATGTAACAGATGGACCATGTAATAAAGAACTGGGCCATCCCACTGGATTTCTGCCTTTTTAGAGAGTAGGATAGCTATGGCTGGGTGATCGCTCCTTTGATTTTCTGTCTTCAGAAGGGGGTATTGGGCCAAAATTGTGTCTGTCTATTGTTATACACCAGATATTGGAAGGCTAATAGCATAGTTCCTTCAAATTATGATGCTAGAGAAGGAAATTAAATCAGTAAATAGTTAAAGAAATTCATTCAGACTGTTCATGAGAAGGTTAAATACTGAAACTGAAGCTTCAATATTTTGGTCATGTAATGACAAGACAGGAGTCACTGGAAAAGACCCTGATGTCAGGAAAGATTGAAAGCAAAAGGAAAAAAAGGACAGCAGAGAATGAGATGGATGATGTCCTGGAAACAATGAACATGAACTTGGCCAGACTTCCAGAATTAGTTGAGGATAGAGGGCCTGGTGTGCATGAAGAGTTGAACAAGACTGAATGACTGAACAACAACAAAAGCACAGTTCTTTTGGGGTTCAGGATAAAAGCCACTTTCCCTTGGGGAAGTAGTGTAATGGTAATTACCCCTTTTTTGTATTGGCAAGTAAGCAGGTACTTAGCATCTTGTTTCAAGTTAAGCAAAGGTAGAAAGTACTTAGCAGTTAGTAATTGATCAACGCACTGTTGGGGAAATAGAAGGTATGAGCTCTTGTCTCCTGTTACTGATGTAACAGGAAGGGGTCAGCTGAAACAAGATGCTAATTCTGTGTGTATGTAAGAAAAGTCCCAGAAAGGCACAGTCAGAATTTCCTGAGAACTTGTGGTAGTGGAGCTTCTTCTGAACAGGAGCCCAGGAGGCCAGGAGCCCAGGAACTCAGGTGCCAGAGGAGCCCAGGAGCCCAGGAGAAGACTGAAGAAGCAGAAGACTGAGGAAGCATGACCAGGATGCTGAGACTTTGTTTGTTTGTTGCTTGGTTGAGCCTTGAATTCTTGGGAACATAAATTGTGAAGGATTTGAGATGGACTAGACCCTGTGAACTCCAGTGTGGAGCAGGATCTACCTGGAGAGCTGGACAAGGAACTAGGAGCTATCTGCCATTGAACCCAGGTGAATCCAGTTTGGTAAATCCAGGTAGAATTTGGGACCACGGAAGGGGATCCAGGGAATCTGAGAACCAGCCCCAAGTCAAGATGAAGAAAAGACCTCTCCTTGGGTATTGAATACTGTGATGATAACATGGTTTACTAGTGACCTAGGGGTGGGGGGTGGGGTTTGTGTATTATCTAATGATTATACTTAGTGATTAACAATACTTAGTAACAGATTGCTAAATAAGTTACTGATTGAGTTAACCTAGTTGCCATGAGTGGAAGACTGACTATTGTACTCTGAGATAACTGAGTGACTGAGTAAGGAGGCAAATCTCCTTAGGGATACCAGATGATTGTTCTTTGTTCAAAGCTATTGTGACCACTTTGGTGAAAACTATGTGGCCATTTTAATGATAAGCTGTTGTGAACACTATATTGTGATTTTCTGTGATAAGTTGTAATGTTACAAATGCTGTACCTTGATTTTCTGAGAATGTTTTGCTTTGATTTGTTATGGAATAGAGTGTTCACTATACAGCGTAATCAGAACCTTAAAAGCTGTTCACAGTAGCATTCTTCTGGAAAGCTGCTCATACATGGCATTACAAATAGTTACATCCCTCATCTGGAGCAAGAGTTAACTTAATCTTGGCTGGTTTAACTTCCCCTTCTACCAAATGTTCATTACCAACCTAGGCAGGGTTGGGGAGAGTTATGTCTGTGCTGTTATTCTGTGTACACGGAGGGAGAGGTGACTCCTGTTTGCTTGAGAGAATATCGAATGTGACACCACTCTAAGAAAATTACTTCAATTGGTTCTAGACACTCTGGAGATGTACACAGAAAGGGGAACTGGTCAAGAGAAAAAGCTATTTGAACGGTGGATTGGAGCCCTCAGATCCAGGGACAAGAATGGGAAGCCAACCCCATCAAGTTCCTTGACCTCTGGGACTTGACTTTTTAGAAATTGATGACAAAGAACTTCCCCTAAGTGAGATTGTTTTCTCTCTCTTGATTTGAACTGAGATCATATCTTGTTCCCAGATGAAGAGTTCATTTATTTCTGCATATTCTTTGGTATATCTAATCTATAGAGCTTCTCTAATTTGTTTTCTCTTTTACTTGAATAAATAGACTTATTATTTGTAGGATGGTCCTTTAACTAACATTTGGTGAGGAGGAACTAAGATGACAAGTGTATGAGCTAAGTAGATAAGTGACCTTTGAGAGTGATCAGGGAATCACCTTTCTTTCTGAATTCAGATTCATACCCCCTAGAATAGAGTTAATAATTCTATTCCAGTACCCCTGTTAGAGATAAGAGAAAGTTCTTTCATAACAGTCCTGGATCCTGCCTGCCCTGTCCCTAAAATAGAATGCTAGTGGTACTTGCCAGGCCCTGGCCCTTTTCCTACTCCCTGGAAAGGTGTCAGATCTCAGATCATAATCATCCACACTACCCATAAGCTGTATCCATATATTTAGATAACCCACACAGACACATGAAAGACATGCATGAATAGCAAGCAAATGTATTTATTAATACAAGCAATGAAACAGTAATTGAGGAAGTCATACAATAGAATATACAAGAGTTGAGTGGCTCTGCAATGTGAAACAAGATGAAATCTTAGGTTAACCAGGTAAAGACTTCACCATCTGCATCCACTCAGCATCACTGGGGTTACAGATGCTGAGAATCAAGGGTTGGGTTGCTAGCTTTTCCCTCCTTGACTGACTTCAGGAGATACCATTATTCAAGGTCCACTCCTCTTCCCCTTGTTCTGTCTTTTTCTCTCTTACAGAAGTCTGTCAGCCAACAAACACAATTTCACAAGGCTATCCTTCAGGAGACTGCCAAGGCCACCTCAGGGAAGGCTAAATTCCTCTGTTAGTCACTTTTTGTGGGTTCATTGCAAAAATCAGTTGATTGTAAGCTCAAAACCTGTAAGCTGTTCAGCATAAAAACAACACAAGAAAAAAATGACTTTCAGTCAAACCTCTGCTGGTGAATGCAATTGGCCTGTAATGACCCTTCCCCTATCAGAATAGAACAGTTTCCAAACCTTCAAGGCTAACATCTGTGTGGAAAACAAAAAGTTTGTTTGGGTCTGCATAGGTTAGCATCCATATAACAAAATAGCACAGTTGACATCCACACAGCGACCATGTCCAGATGTGTATGTTTCTACACCTTGTCTTCACCCTCCAATTAAGAAGTAGCATGTCTCACAATACATCCTTATTTGTGCGGCCCTGGGCAAGCCACTTAATTGCTTTCTGCCTTTGAGTAAGTTCCAACCCCTTCTTCCAATGACTCAAACAAATTTGCCTTCTTCGGTTTTTCTAGATTCCTGGGTTTGTGTGTTGTTTGTTTTACTGTATGTTTGTTTCTATTACTACAACAACAACTGCTACTATTACTACTTGTCAAAGTTTACACTCAATTCTGATCTTTTCAATAGAAATGCTTCAAAATCTTCTTTTCCATTAAAGACCCATTTTTTCCCCCCGTAGGAATTTCAGGGTAAGTTATTTGTGCTTATAAGAATATATCTTTTTCCTCTTAGAATATTGTTTTCCAGGATCTCTTGTTTTTCTTTTAGAAGTTTCTAGGTTTCATGTGAGCTTGACTATAGTTCCTTGGTGATCAAACGGTTTCTTTCTGGATGCTTGCAATATTCTTTCTTTGACATGGGAGCTCTAGATTTTGATCACAGCAATCCTGGAACCTTTCCTTTTGGGGTTCGTTTCAGGAAGTGATAAGTAGGTTCTTCCTCCCTATGCTGGATTCAGAGCTGGGCAGCTTGTCTCTTGTTTAGGTAGCTACCTTTGCACCCTGTGATGGGTTTTACAAATATTTTTCTTAAATATTTGTCCTAAAAATACTGGAAAATTAGGCTGGAAAATGATCATAATCATAAATTATGGTAACAAGTGATGAAAATGAAGATAATTTGAGATCTGTTCTCCAGGATAATATTGCAACCCACATTCTCAATCATTACCATTATCTTTCTATGAGGTCTTATGAATCCAGGTAGAACTGATTATATAGTCATTGTGACTAGGTCCTGCTGTCTTTGTGACCCATGCTAACCTCCCTCTCTATCCCCATCTCATTTTTCTGAATCTGGAAAAGAAGGCATCAACTTTTATACAAACAACTCTGCCTTTCTTTTTCTAGTATATTCAACATGTTTATGACCTTAGATTCACAATTATAATACATGATATGTCTATTACTTTGGTTATTACTTGGTGGAAATATTCTTATATCAGGCTCTTCATTCCCTCCGTATTCTATCTTTCTAAGGAGAATGATTTTTGTTCTCTTCTTCCTCTCTCACTATTAAATCATTACTATGCCTGTGCCTTTGGCTTTACATTTGAGAAACAATTTCCTTGCTCTGTATCTGTGACCTACACTCAAGAAGGGGGTCCTAGGCCAGTCAAAACTGTTCCCTGTGCTAATATAGGGCTCCCTTGCAAAGTTTTTCTGATAAGTGTTCAGTTCTTTTACCATCCCTGGGCACTCTGGTGCCACCATTGCCACAGCTCATAGCTTATGCCAATTCCGGTCAAACAGTTCCTAACTAGTCCCCACCTCAGTATCCAAAGACTTATCCTTCTGTCTTCCTAAACTGCCTTGGGTTGGAGAAATGATTCATTGTGACTTTTGTTGGCTAGGAAAAATCCTCATAGGCTTCCTGCTCAGAATTTGGTTTGGTGCATTTTTAAAAGTTGTTGTGGGGGAGGAAGGTTTCAGGAGAATTTGCAAAAATGCTGGCTTCGCTATCATCTTGACTATATTCTTCTCAGGTATATTTCTATGATCAAAATGCTCAAGTAAAACTAAAAAAACTTTTTGAAAGGAAGTTAGTGTCCTTCATTGTAAGCATTTTCAATTACTGTACTATATCCTTAAAATGTTCTTATTCTTAAGATCTGGCTCTACTCTGATATTTGGAATCCTAAAGTCTTTTCAAATGTAAATGAGTGATAAGACTCAAATGTAGCACTCCTCATTTTTCTGATATTATACTACATATAACATCAATACCCAAGTGTTACTGCAAATAATAAATGTATATTATTGCAACAAATAATACTTTATAGAATACTGCGTGTAACAAAAATTCAATGTAACATGTGTGAACTCAAAACCATGAGAATGTTTTCCATATATCAACATATATTACGATAACTTTTTCATGTATTAACACATATTACACAATGATGCACATAGCAAATATTTTACATATATATATATATATATATATATATATATATATATACAAATATAGATATATAGCATCAATACAGTTCAGAAAGTTATGTCATATAAAGGAACATGCATTTTTTAAGTGCCTACTATGAGCCAGGCACTTTAGGGGGGGTACGATGATAAGCTAGTTTGGATAAGCCCTTTTCTTCATAATTATCACTAAAATTCTAGAACTTAAAAATTGTTTTAAAAAATTATTCCAAGTGAAGTAACCAAGAAAGGGTAAAATTATTCTCATGAACAAGCTTTTTTGCATAACACAAATGTGACCATGTAACAAAGAACAAGGCTAGCCAATGAGTAATGTGAGAGTGTGAGTGTGTGAGTGTGTGTGTGTGTGTGTGTGTGTTTTCCTGTCTTTGTTGGAAGTAGGAGGACAGCTGCAGCTGGTTGATTATTTTCTTGTACTCCTATATTGAAAACGGGGTATTGAGCTGGAATTACAGCTATCACATCAGATATTTGGGTCTTTTGAGATTTAGGATAAAAGCCACTTTCCCTGGTAGCTCTGGGGTGGTTGGGGAGATGGACAGTTCTAGACCTGAGGAATTCTAGACCAACATTTTAGACCTGAGGAACAAAACTTAACCTAATTTAGGCCAGTTTAGCTTTCTCACCAAAGACTGAGTCTTGGCTCTAAATGATCATGGTCTATGTGGTAGGTGATTATAAACCTATGCAGTTCACAGTGGTTTTCTCAATTTTTTTTTTTGAGGGGGAAGTCAAGGAAATTGGGATTGAGTGACTTGCTCAAGGTCACACAGCTAGTAAGTGCGTCAAGTGTCTGAGGTCGCATTTGAACTCAGGTCCTTCTGACTCCAGGGCCTTTATTATTCACTGTGTCACCTAGCTGCCCCTGGTTTTCTCAATTTAAAAAGGTGATGATAAACAGGAATAGCACTAGGAATATCAGAAGATGTTTAACAAAGATGATAACACTTACTGCATACTGATTGATCTTCATTACAGGACAGGGAGGATTAATTATTTTATACTACTACCCACTTAAGGCAGGTAGGTGGTACAGTGGATAGAGTGTCACATCTGGAGTCAGGAAGACTCCTCTTAGAGTTTTGAACTTAGAGAGTTCAAATATGGCCTCAAACACTTACTTAGCTGTGTGACCCTGGGCAATTCACTTCACCCTGTTTGCCTCAGTTTCTTCATCTGTAAAATGAGCTGGAGGAGGAAATGGCAAACCATTCTAGTATCTTTGCCATGAAAAGGAGATATAAAGATTTAGATATAACAACAAAAACCACTAATGTTCCATGGCCCATCAGCCATGATCTTTTCTTCCATGGGAACCTCATGGAAAGGGAGAGGGTAAGGGAGGGGGAGAATATAAAACAGTTGCTACATGAGAGCATTCTGTGGGAGCGACCCCCTTCTTCTCTGGGGGCTGATTAGACACTTTTGCCTCCCTTTTGTTGCTAAAAAGCAAGCCTTCTCTCAACAGTGTCACTCAGACCTATAAGCCCTTCCCGTTGGGTAGTTGAACAATGATCACTAGCAGAAATGTGAAGAAGCCAATGAGTTTCAATGACCAAAATCTAATAGTTTACAGTGGGTCTACTTTTTCCATTGCCAGTGCCCACTTTTTTGTCACTGGGCTGCCACTAATATTAGAAGCTTCTCTATTGTCTGATGGTGGCCCACTGTCACCCAGCCTCCATTTCTGGGGCCCAAGACTCTGGAGCTCTTGCACCTGCCTGCACTATACTATACCAGAGTCAACTCTAGCCCCTGTGCCTGGGCAGGACAACTCCCACTACTGAGTGGGTTTGAGCTCTTCTATTCTTATGTCCAGAAAGTCCTACTGCACTGCTACTATTGGGGGCCTGGCTATGCCTCTCATGGGACTCTGCCTTCTTATGTAGAAGGTGATTGGGAGTCTGTCACTGCCTTCCTGCATTTGGCATGGGTGCTGTGGGTATTGCTACTGCTGGGGTCTGACTCTGCCCTCCTGAGCTGGGTGTCACTGCATCTGGTTGGTCCACCATAATCTATGAGGTCAGAAACTGCCACACAGGAAGGGTTAGACAACTCTGAAGGATTCTGGTCAATCATGCTAGGACTTGTGTTCTCTTTTCTATCCATGTTCATCCTCTACAATGCAGGAATGTAGGCTTTTGTTAATAAGCTCCTGGCAAATCAAACTCAAAAGGCTGCTACTCAGACTAAAAGCTCAGGGTCACCCAATTACGCCCAGGTAAAGATTTTATAAAACAAAACAAAAAAACAACAAAGTTAGAGATTCCTCCAGGGCAGTATCTGAGCTCTATTTGTTAAAGAAGAAACAATAGCCATTTCTGCCAGAGTAGGGGAATGCTTCTGGAACCTAAGCTCTATAGTTAGTGTCAGGATCTATGGGATACATAAGCTGGGAATACAGATACAAGGGGGAAAAAAGATAGCACCTGCCCTCAAATGATCTAACATTCTGATGGGACAAGACAGCACATAAAATAAGTTGGAAAGCTGAGGAAAGTACTTGCGTGGAGGTATAATGGCAAAGTTCAAAGAGTCAGAAGCAGAGTTGGGAGAAGAATGAAGAGTGGCTGTTCTGGGACTTTCTTCAAAATGAAGGTTCTTGTGGGAACTCAAGAGGAAAAAGGAGGCCCTTACTGGAATTCCAGAGAGAGAAAGTTACAATTCATAGTCTGAGTGTGTGTTAGAAATTTCTAAACTGATGCAGCACCCTTGGGTGTTTTCAAAAAATTGACTGAGGTGATATTGGTTCATTTATCTATGTCCCCAGTTCTAGAAATGTCTCAGGGGTTCCTGGTGAGCCTCCTCCAATTGCTTGCTTCAAAGAATCACAAGAAAATCCAGGTTCCTCAACTCTGGTTAGCCTTTCAAATGCCAACTTCATTTATTTATTTATGGGTAAGTTTTAACATTTATTTCAACTTAAATACAAAATAAGAAAAGAAAAAAAACCATTGTCATGTAGCAGAATATAATAGGGGATTCCACATAAAATAATAAATTTCCATTAAAAAAAATCCTATATGATAAATACTACACATTATTTTCAAAGCTGCTTAGTTTTAGTTTTCCTTTGCTTCATTGTAGGTTTTCTTTTGTTCTCTGCTGTGCACTTTTTGCTTTATTTTCTTCCCCTCCCTACCCCTACCCCATCGTAAAGAAACCTACAATAATCGAGGATAAATATATACATATATACATATACATATACATACATATACATAGATGTCTATAAATATACACATATTATACATATACACTCATATGCATATATGTAAGACTATACTACACTTATTTCCACTTGTCATCTGTTTCTGTGAAGGTGGGTAGCATTTTGTTTCATAAATCCAAGTCTTTCCATGTTTTTCTAAATCAACTAGCTCATTATTCCTATACCACAGCAATATTCTAATTCAGTCTGAGAGAGTCTAACCCTAAGAGATTGTCTGTGAAAGTTTCCCCCCAATTTTCTGTATTCCTTCTATTCTTGGCAGCATAGGTTTTATTTATACAAGAAAATTTTAATTTAAAATAATAAAAATTCTTCATTTTATACTTCAACAATGCTTTTATCTTATAAGATAGCATAAGGTCTGATACTATTGGATCTGCTTCCTTTACATCTCTTTCCTGGTTTCTTTGAAGTTCCTCCAAATGAATTTTGTTACTATTTTTTTTTAAATTTTATTATAGTTTGCATCATTCATTTCCACAAGATTTTGAGTTACATATTTTCTCCCCCTCTTT
>JAQQSV010010916.1:0-13145 GCA_028646515.1 Pseudochirops corinnae | reverse complement strand
TTTTTGAAATTCCTTTTCCATCTGGGCAATTCAGCTTTTTAAGGCATTCTTCTCCCCATTGGCTTTTTGGGCCTCTTTTGCCATTTGAGTTAGTCTATTTTTTTTTTTTTTGCAGGGAGGAAGCCAAGGCAGTTGGAGTTAAATGACTTGCCCAAGGTCATATAGCTAGAAAGTGTTTAAGTATCTGAGTCTGGATTTGAACACAGGTCCTCCTGACTCCAGGGCCGGTGCTCTATTCACTGAGCCACCTAGCCGCCCCTAGTCTATTTTTTAAGGTGTTATTTTCTTCAGCATTTTATTTGGGTTTCCTTTAGCAGGCTGTTGATCCGCTTTTCGTGATTTTCTTGCATCATTTTAATTTCTCTTCCCATTTTTTCCTCCACTTCTCTTACTTGATTTTCAAAATCCTTCTTGAGCTCCTCCATGACCTGTGACCAATTCATATTTTTCTTGGAAGCTTTTGGTGTGGGAGTTCTGATTTTGTTGTCTCCCTCCCATTCCATGCTTTGATCCTTTTTGTCCCCAAAAAAGAAATCTATGGTTGGATTGTGTTTCCTCTGCCTGCTCGTGTTGCCAAGCCAATTTGAGCTCTTTGCCACAATAGAACTCTGCTTTCAGAATGGAGAGAGCTTTGTCCCAAATCGCTGGGGTTTTTGCAGCTGCTGGAGCTTTTGGGAGGGCACCCTTTCTACAGCCCCCACAAACTCTGGCACACTGGCCACACACCCCAGGACCCCACCCAAGACCACAATCCTTATCCAAGCATGTCAAAGCAAGAACAGTTACCCTCTGAATGGTCACTTGGTCCCCCTATGATCTGCAGGTCAGGAGCTCCTGAGGCAGCCATGGCATTGCTGTGCCTCTGCTGCTTCTTGCCCCAGGGGCAGGGGTTGGACCATGCTCTTCCATCTACCCCTGTTCCAACAGAGTTCCACACTGACATTTCACTTTGTCTTTGGCATTTATGGGTTGAGAAGTCTGGAAACTGCCACAGCTGCTGGTGCTTCACTCTCCTGAAGTCTGTTCTGGATGGAGTTGGTTGGGGCCATCCTGGGGCTGGAACCCCTCAGCTTGCCAGGACTGCACTTGGCTCCCAGCTCAGTGTGATAGACCTTTCCTATTGGCCTGCCAGGCTGCCTTCAGTGGGAGATTTGTTTCTCTCTGTCACTTTGTGTGTTCTGTAGCTCTAAAATTTGTTTAGACTCATTTTTTTTTACAGGTATTGGAAATAGTTGGAGCCAGAGCCCATGCCAACTTTGTGCTTCTAGTCCACCATTTTGGCTCTGCCCCCCTGCTCATCATTTCTTACAGCACAATTCTATTCCATTGCAATCATAACACAACTTGTTTAGCCATTCCCCAGTTGATGGACATCCTCTCCATTTCCAGTGAATGCTGGTTCTGCTGATTTTTTTGCCTTTTCTTTCAGTCTTCTTTAGTACCCATGTACTTTTGCATCAGTAGAGGCCAGATCTTTGTTCCAACAAGTGGATGTTCCATAGGTCACTAGAAGGGTCCTTGCCACAGGGTGCTGTAGTGACATATCCAGACAACTTGCCATCCCATGCTCTGTATTTGCATTATTCTTCCCCTTTTTCAATCATGACATGAACCACAATGCCACCTCATTCCAGTTGTTATATTAATCGTAATAGGTAGATTTGATTCAAAGTGATCCCCTTGTGATTTAGATTCAAAACTGAAATGAAATGAGGCAGTTGTAGGTCATTCAGCAGTTAACAAAAAGAGATTTACTTGTCCATAGCATAAAAAAAATAGCTCAACAAGGATGCCAGGGCACTTAGCTTGTTATATCACAAAGACTCTTCTACTACTTTCTAGTTGTAGGACCTGAGGCAAAGCTCTTCAATTTTCTGAGCCCTCAGTTTTCTCATCCATGAATGGAAAAGGAAAAATAATAGTTTTTGCTTGTCACCTTAGCAGGTTCCTGTGAGAATCCAATGAGATAATCTATGTAATGTGCTATATAAATGTAAATTGAAGCTATTATTATTGTTGTTATTATTATGTCTTATTAATCTCTACTTAGGCAAGAGCTGAAATCTAGTGCCTAGTCATTGAGTTTAAGCCACTAATTTCTTTGTTGACTTGGAAGTAGATGAGATATTCTAGTCTAGAGTTAATGTTCAGCGGAGGCATGATATATCCTGCCTCAATTTTTTTTTTTTGACTCAGTCTGGACTGCTTGTGATTTGGTTGCCTTCTCATAGGGGAGGACAAGAAAAATACTGTGTTCAATGGAGGGCTTGGTTGGATAAGTGGTTCATAGCTGATTCATAGCTCACAGAATACTGAAGCTGAAAGGGACTCAAATGATCATTTAACACCCCATTCTGCTATTGTTGTTGGGTTTTTTGGTAGTTGAGGAATCTGAGGTCTAAAGTCAGGAAGTGATTCTCTAAAAGTCTCCCTCCATGGAGTTAATAGCAGATCTAGGACTCAAGCCCATGTTTACTAACTCCTGCTTCCCTCTTATTTCCAGTACATTGTGTCTTAGAGTTTTCTGCCTTTCATGTAGCATCTACATAGTACAGTGCTTTGCATATAGTAATGGCTTAATCAATTCCTTATTCATTAATTTATTCATTCATATACTTCTGCTCTTGAAAGGATAAGAGTTTCTTAAAATTGGAGTGTTAGATATGGAACTAGAACTTTGAGTGTTAGATATGGATATATATATATATATATATATATATATGTATGTATATAGATAAATAGACAATATAGATATTGTCTAGTCCAATTATCTTATTTTGCAAAGAAGGAATTTAGCCTCAGACAGATGAAGGGCTTTGTCCAACATCTCACACAACTAATTAGTGCACAAATAGGGCTAAAGCTTAGTTGTCCTACTTCCCAGTCCAGTGGTCCTACTATGCCATGGTGTGGCTGAACAAATCATGCTTCTTTCTGTGTTTATTTATGTACACATACATTCATTGAGAAGGCCTGGAAGGACCTTTTCCCCACCCTTTTCTTCCTTGTACTTCTCTCCTTGATAACCGAACCTAGTTGCCAACGTCAGGACTATATCACCCAAGGATTAGTTCCTATCAGGGCAGAAGGCATATAAAGGCAGTTTATAACTGGAACATCAAATCGAGAGCCTTGGCTCTTAAGCTTCACTGACATCATATGTCTTATTTTTCTTATTTTCCATTTATTCCTTTCCTGACTCCCTCCACACTTAATGACCTTCCAAATTAAGGCTATATCCTGGACTATTCTACTTACCTGATTTAAAGTCCCTCACTCCCACCTCTCCTACTTGGCTTCTAGTGTGCCCACCTGGTTCTTGATGTTCTTCTTTCATTCTCAAAGAAGACCAATGACATCAGGAGGATGATGTACTGACTTGCAAGTGAATTGAATTTAAATGAGGCCAGGCTGAGCAAAGTCATCAGCCTCACCCTCTCCTCTGGAGTCATCGAAGTCCATTGGCAAGACAAAGGTTAAGATGATCAATTGGCAAGGGCACAGGATGAAGTGGGTGATCTTGGCCTTTCTAAATTAAGGTCTTTTCTAGGTCTCAGATTCTCTGAGAGTCTTAGAGTCTATAGAAAATTACTGGAGTTCCCCTAATTGGGAAGTGACATGATCAGGTCTGAGCTTTTAGAAATCACTTTGGCAGCAGTGGGGAGGGTGAGTTAGAGAAAGGAGATGAATGAAAGGGGAAGACCATTAGGAGGCCACTGCAGCAGGCATGATGAAGGCCTGAGCTAGAGTTGTGGCTGGGCCAGTAGAAGGGGCAGATGGGAGAGATATGGAGATAGAAGCAAGATTGGGCAATGGACTGAACGTGAAAATCTGAGGTGAGATGAGGGAGAGGGAGGAGTTAGAGACGCCATTGAGATTGTGAACATGGTGGAAGGATGGTGGTATTCTTACCAGTAATAAGGAAGTTTGGAAAATGGGTAGGGGGGAAGGTCATGTAAGGATTTTTGTAATCTATCATAATTTATTGTGCCACTCATTTCTCTGATTGCCAGAAGGGATTCCTTGTTGCTCTGAATCCAAGCAATGTTAAAAGGTCTGTAGTGTAAAAATCAGACGACTTGGAGTCAGAAGAACTAACACCCTGGTAGGTGTGTAACCTTGGGCAAAACACTTCCTCTCTCTAAATTTCAATATCCAAATTTGGAAAACGGCATAATAATAAGTATATATGTGCGTATGTGGATGGAATGAGATGAGATGTACATTGCTTAATCAATCTTAAAGTATTATCTAAATACCAGTTATTTTTCCTATTATTTCTGCTCACTCTTGCTGGCGATTAGGTGGGGTAGCAGATAGAGCATTGAAACTGGAGTCAGGAGATCCTCAATGTTGCTTCAGACACTTAATAACTGTCTAATCCTGAGCAAATCACTTGACCTCAGCTTGCCTTAATTTCCCCATCTGTTAAATGGAGACAATAATAGTACTTAATTCCTAGGATTATTGAGAAGATCACATTTGCAAAGTGTTTTGCCAAGCTTGTGGTGCTACATGAAGCTAGCCACCGTACCCTGACTTTGCTCTGTCGGATCATGCAGCGTAGTTTCTGTAAAGATGAAGCCCAGCGTCAGGCATGTGCTGGTAGATGTTTAGCAACAGACATTCCGGGAAAAGGCACCCACAATATGCTTTTAAGTTTCATTGGAGTTCTTGACATTTTTTCTGTCACTTGCTGCCTTCATTAGGAGTAGCCTCTACTCACATCTTTCTCTCTGGTTACAAATACATGACTATGGGTTCTTGCCCATATACGTGTAGTTGGGAGTATCATCAGTCAAAAGCATTTCTTAAAAGTACCTACTATGTGCCAATCACCGGGGACACAAAGACAAGCAAAAACCAAAAGAAGCGAACCCCAAACAGAAGCTCCTGTCACTGTCCCTGATTTCAGGGAGCTCCTGATCTAGATGAGGGAGACAACATGCAGCAATTATGTAGAGAGTAAATATAAGTGAATAAGTGTAAAATAACACCTTGGAGGCTGCCTTAGAGATAGGGCGCTTAGATGAAGGAAAGCTCGTTGTAAGGGGGACTTTAACTGAGACTTGACAGAAGTCAGGGGGTCAGGAGGGAGAGGAGAGAAAGGAGAAGGTTCCAAGCCTATGAGACAATCAATGAAAATGCTCAGAGCTAGGAGATGGAACGAAGTATCCGTGAACGTGTGTAAAATGTGAGAAGCTTAAGGAAGGGAGGCAGAGGTCAAGTTATGAGGGGCTTTAAAAGCCAAACAGAGGATTTTATATTTGGTCCTGAAGGTAATATGGGGCCACTAGAGTTAACTGAATAGGAAATATCAAATATAAAAATAGAAGAGGAAGAGAATGCAAAGAACCCCTGGCCTAGAATCAAAGCTCACCCTAGGGGACTCTTGTTGTCTTTCTGACCTGTTGACCTCTGGACGTGGCCTGCCTAGACCTATCATGCCTGTTAGACCCTGTCTGCCCATCAGGATTCCTAAGCTGAAACTATTCTGCCATCACCCATACTCTGGAGTTGAGGCACACTGGTACAGTGGGAAGATTACTGGCTCTGGAGGAATGTAATAGTAATAAGAATCTGAAGATTTTCTCTGCCCCTTAATAGGCCTAGGGGAATTTGAAGACCTTTCCTGCTTTGAAAATATACTCTGCCCTCTAATAGGCTGAATATAATCATGGGGAACCTGTGATGCTTGGTGTTTGCGGAAGGGTGCAGCAGAGCCCACTGGAAGCTGGGAGTCAGAGTCAGATAGATGGTGGGAGAGAGAAGATGCTCAGGTAAGGAGTTCAGTCAGACTCATGAATAAAAGTTGTTCTTGTATTTGTTTGTGGGAAGGCTAAAGGATGCTGTGGCTCTCTGCGATGTTGTGTCTTATCCTCTTCTTTGCTACTATGATGAAATTGGCTTACTCGTTTTGGGATTTGGTTTTCTGGTGTCTAAATAAATGTTTTGCTTTTGTCTTCTATATGGAGAACGTGTTATATTTTGTGATTGAGCACCATGCAGGTCTATTTATAGTGATCATGGGTGCTGTAAATCTCGCATTGGCACTACAAGGTAAAGCCTCTAATATTTGTTAGTTGTAGGTTGTGTGACATGGTGCAAAATCATAATACCTTCCCTTCCTCATCTATAGGGAGATGGACTGGATGGCCTCTAAGAGCTTTTCCAGCTCTAAATCTAAGACTCAAAATATTTTAACATGAATGATTTTGGGGAAAAACAAGCAAACAAATCCTAAAAACTTGAAAAAAATATCAGGCCGTGTTCACATTTTACTTTGCAATTGCCTCATAGGGTTGATAAAGAAAATGTTTGAATCCCTTATTCTTTTTGTATTTCTCTATTCTGGGGTGGTAGTACGATCCAAGCCCAAGCAGGTGATTATAAGCAAAGAGATTCATAGGGAAAAAGAAATACCAAGGATTTTGTGATAGGAAGTTAAAATAATGAAAAGACCTCTGGAGTTAGGAGTTGGAGATTCATGGTTTAGATCCAGAAGGGACCTTTCAGTCAATCAGGTCCAACTATATAGTTGAGGGAAAAGAGGCCGGTTGACAAGGGTGTGCTGGTAAATGCTTAACTACTGATTTTCTGGAGGAAAAAAAAAGTGCCCAAACCCACTAACATGCATCAGGAACATGTTCTCCATCACTTTCTTTAGTCTGGAGTCCAGACACTCAACACAACAAAAAAAGAAACTTCTGTTGATTTTCGAGGTGTTTGTGCGTGCGATGAAAACTTAACTTGTTTTGCTGGCCAGGTGGAGTTGGCCCTGCAGGTGTGGTTGAGTGACCTGCTCAAGGTCACCTGGCTAGTCAGCCTCCTGGATTCTCGTCCCAGGTCTACCCATTTCTGTGACTTTGGGCACTGTTTTCCCTCTCTGGGTCTTAAATGATCTCACCATTACGATGAATGGCCTGGCTTAGATGGCTTCTCAGATCTCTTCCAGATAAAAAAGTCTGTAGTTCTACGATTCTAAAGAACTCTGATCTTCTGTGTCCTGTGATTCTAGAGCCACTTCTAGCTCTGACATTCTGTGGTTCCATGACTCCGTAGTGTGGGAAGGCCCATGTATGCCCTGGAGATAAGACCCTGGAAGTTTAAAACATGTACAGGCGGCGCTTCAGGCACTGTTCTTAGCTTCAGCTTCCTGGGTGGGGGGCTCTGCTTCCCTCTGGGCCCTTGCTTTTCTCTAACTGACAAAGTCAGCCTCCCCATCCCTTCCTTGCCTCCCTCTGACTTGGAAGCTACAAATGCAATTGCATTTTCTTCCTGCTAATGAGTTTGGTTGGCTAATCAGGGCTGCTACGTGACGTCAATGCCCAGCAGCCCCTGGGACCTGAGGTGGGCCACCCCTCTTCTGCTGGGCATTACTCCTTCCTTCCCCACCCCCCACTTTGGAGAGTGAAGAAGAGTCTGAGGGACAAGCGCATCCATCCTGTTCTGCTGCAAAGCAGCAAGTTCTGCCGACATGAACTTCTTAGATAAAAGCACCTTTTGTACTGTGTTAATGTAAAAGTTTCATTTAAAAGACACCAGCTGTGGTCCTAGTCAGGTTTATTCATTTGGGACCTTTACAGGGTCAACTTAATACTTGACTACTGCTTATTATCCCATCAGTCTTCAGGGACAGCCCATGATCTAATTGCCCAGCATTTATGTTGCCTGGCAACCATAAATAGAGAATAATAATCCTTAAAGGGACAGTGTAGAATTTCATGCCCCTGCAGTGAAGTACACTTCATTTCCCAGAACACCCTGTGTTTTTTAATTCAGTGAATAAAAATGTGTAATGAATAATTAATTATGTGCTTGGAGGCACAATTGCTGCCTACTTTTGAATATTCATCAGTGGCATTATTAATTCACTAGAAATCCCAAGGAGCAATGGGGTAAGCTTTTAGCTTAGCTGGAGGACTTAAAAGATAATTCTTTGCAATGTGAACAAAGTTTTTTTAAGCAGACTTTTCTGGGGAGACAACTTCTGTTTAATTTTCCTCTTTTGCAAATGTTCACTGCTGCTTGCTTGTCCACTCCATACCTTAGAGCCAAGGCAGAGGGAGGGTTAGCTTTGTGGTTAGGAAGAGAAGGACTGACTGCCATTCACTTCCAGGAGAAGAAAGAAGAAGAGATCATGATGTTTTGGGCAGCCATGCTCTTGAAATGCTTCTGGGAGAGATGCTAGCAAGGGAAATGTCCTGGTCATCTCCCAGTCTGCTTTCATGGGACATTAGAATTTTGGAACCATAGAATATCGGACATGGAAGGGGTCTTTGAGTCACATTGTCACAGAATATCAGAGCTAACAGGGACCTTAGAAGAGCAGAAAAGAGAACGGAAGACCCTGCACTCAGTTCTCCATGTTCTCACTGGGAGTAGACCCTGCCATTGTGTTGCTTTCGCTGATGTCTCTCTGGCCTTTCTTATTCCAGTTGACATGAAAGTTGTTTTTCCTTTTTCACAAAGTTGATGTGAATAGTGAGAAGCATATAACTTTCTTATGAAAGCATAACACTTTAAAATAGTATATATACTTTATTTGGCTTTATGGTTCAGGTTAAAGCAAAAACCCAGGTTAGATAGAGGATTTATAGAAAACTGGTACTCGGGAAGCTAGTATGAGCAGCAGTGTTATTATATGGTGCCACAAGTAGGTGGGTTGCTTGGCAGGTTGTGGGATCCCGGTCAGTTAGAGATCTTCTAGCAAAGCCTGGTTGAATGCTTGTTGGGGATGTGGTAGAGGAGTATCTCGTTTGGGTATGAGTTAGAGTAGATAGTGTCCAGCTTTCTTCCCTCTTTGAGATTCTGATTTTTAAACATAAGGAAAATGGACCTGGAGTGGGAAAGTAACTTATCCAAGGTCATAGAGCAAGTTTATTGTTTGTCCTTCATTCTTGAAGAGGACCGATGACATCAGAAGGGTAATGTCTTTACTTGCAAGTGAATTGGATTTAAGTGAGGCAGGGCTCTGAAAAATCATCAGCCTTATTGTCTCCTCCAAAGTGATTCAGAGTCCAGTGGCAAAACATAGGTCAGGACAACTGGCGATGGCCCTGGACTCAGTGATAATTAAAGAGTGGGGCCTCAAACCCAGGTCCTTCTGGCTCTCTGCTCAACATTCTTTCCACTATGGTGACTCTGCTTCTTTTTTTGACAGAATCCTGATGTATGCAACTTTAAGGAGAGCAGTAATAATAAACACATGACCACAGGCTGATTAAGTTATTTTGTTCAGTGATTCAAACTTTTATATGACGTAATGCGAAGTAGGGCATAGGGCCTCTAAAACCACTTATTGTAGGGATTTACGCCCAAGAAGTGTTCACTGGGTTACTTCCTAACTTAGGCTGAGATTGGAAGTACTATTTACATGTACCATTCTCTCTTAGGAGCATAGAATTGTGCTAACGATTACAATAACAAAGTGAGTTCCGAAGAGGAAGTCAACTCTACGAGCCTGGCCATCTTTGTTTTTGTTTTTCTCTCATTTTCTACTGTTCCAGTAAGGGAGTAGATAAGTCCTGAATAATGAATAAGGAGATAAGAGAACTGAAACTGGGAAAACAATTTACTGCAAAATATTTGCATATTTTATTAAAAGAAACTGTGCATAAAGCCCACAACAGGGTAGAATGATTTGTATTTTGATTTGATTTGCGTACATCGTCCTTTTGGGAGGAGTGGCACTGGATGCTGATCGTCGCACTGCTGTATTTTCTTTTTTACAGCTGTGGATTCTCTATTCGCCACCTTTTGTGACAGGTCTTGGGAACTTCGGAGTGGCTGGTCCCTGCTCAGGATCCTGGAGACAGTTCTGTAACGTGGAATGTGGAAATTCTCTTCTGAGGAAGAATGAAGGAATCCTGGCGATCAATGCTTCCCTAGGAGACTTGGCTATATATAGTTCATCTCCTCCAGACCAATGACCCAGTGGGATAGTTCTTTGTCTGCCATCCCCCAGATCAAAATGGTACATCCTCTGCCCTGGTGAGGATAGCATGGGATGGTGGCACAGATCAGTTTTCTGAGCTGTCTGGCAAGAGTTTGATTAGAATGAGAAGTTATTGGTCCAGTCCAGAGATATTACAAGGGTTGAGGGGGCAGTAATCACCCTGAGTCCTGTGCTCTGGTATCTCGGGATATATCCAACTGCCCATTAGACATATCAAATTGGATATGTTGAACACATACTAAACTCAATATATTCAAAACTGAACTTATAATCTTTTCCCCCAAACTCTCCTTTCTTCCAAACCTTTCTATAAAATATTTTTGAGGACACTACCATCCTCCCAGTTCCCCAGGCTCACAACCTAGTTATTATCCCTGATTCCTCATTATCTCCACCCCCCACCCTCATAGCCAATCTATTGCCAAGGTCTGTCAATTTTACCTCTGTAACGTTTCTCCAATATACTCCCCTTTCTCTTCTGACATGCCACTACCCTGGTCCAGGCCTTCATCTCCTGGACTATTGAAATAGCTTGCGGGTTGTTCTGCTTGCCACAAATCTCTCCTCTCTCCAGCCCATCTTCCTCTCATTGGCCAAAGTGATTTTCCTAAAGCACGGATCTGACCATTTCACACTGGCCTCCCCTCCCCCCATTCAACTCCCCTTCTCAATCAATCCATTGGCTCCCTATTCAAGTATTGAATATAAAACTCTGGCATTCAGAGCCCTTCATAATCTCTCCCTTCACCTTTCCAGTCTTTCTACACCTTAGACACTCCTTTGTCCTCTTTGTTCCAGTGACACCGGCATCCTCCATCTCCAGACTTCGGACATTTTTACTGGCTGCTCTCTGTGCCTGGAATGCTCTCCCTCCTCATCTCTACCTCCTGGCTTCCCTGGCTTCCTTCAAGTCCCAGCTAAAACCCTTCTTCCCACAAGAAGCCATTCCCAATCCCTTTTTATCCTGTATACATCTTGTTTGTACATAGCTGTCTGCCTGTTGTCTCTTCCATTAGACTGTGAGCCCCCAGAGGGCAGAAACCCCTGATGCCTTTTGTTGTGTGGCCAGCATTTAGTAGAGGGCCTAACTCTCTGCAGGTGCTTAATAAGCATTATTGACTAACTAACTGGGCTTCTCAATAGCGACTCTTGAAGAGAATGGAGAAGGAAGGAAGTGGAGATTTCTTCAACCCATGCCAGAAATGATCTAATATTTTTATATGCAAAATTAATCTGTAAACCCTACTAAAGCCAAGGGGCAGGGTTGTCCTCCACTTCCTCCAACTAAACCCCTCCCTACTCCACCATATTCTTCCCACATAAACCGACCATCTGTGGAGGACCTTGATTTTCACTTTAACTTCATTTGACCTGGTTCCAATTATTGAGGGTGGGGTGCTGAAAGGAGGAAGAGGGTGAGGGTATCCATCATTTTCCTTCCCTCTCCACCACTTCAGGAATAATTCTTGGTCCCAGAGCCCTTGAAATAGCTCCAGTTCAGCCTTACATTAACAAATTTACCACTAAATATGTCATTCCAGGAAACTAGAGCAAGAAAGTGAAGCATTCATACAATTTGTACCTGTTTGACTTCTATTCAATTCAAGAAATAATAGCTTACATTTCCCTAATGGCTTCAAGCTTACAAAGGCTTTCCTCATAACAACAAGCGTCTACTATGTGTAAGACCCTCTGTTAGGTTTGGGGGAATACAAAGACCCAGATTCCATCCTCAAGGGGCTTAGAGTCCAGTAGGAAAAGAGAAGGCTGTCATACAAAAGTGCATCTGTGGGGAGCCTGAAAGAGACAAAGTTGGGAGGATTTTTCAGAAGAAAAGTCACTTCCAGCTGGTGCCAGAAGAGGAAATGTCATGGAGGAGTGGCAATGCAGTTAGGTCTTTAAGGACGGCTAGGGCTTTAGTTTGGGAGGGGGGATATCAAAAGTTCCGCGTCCAGGAAAGCAGAGAGAAATATTTGGGTATTAGGTATCAGATAGAAGAGTTGTAGCAAGGTTTTGAGGAGACTGAGGCTTCTTAACCAGAAGGCAGAGAGAGAAGCTTCTCAGAGCCTAGTTCATTCCTCTCCAAGCTTCGCTCCTGACTTTCCAGGTCTTTTTCTTTTTCTTTCTTTTTTTTTTTTGAGGAGGAGGGCAGGGCAATAGGGGTTAAGTGACCTGCCCAAGGCGACACAGCTAGTAAGTGTTAAGTATCTGAGGCTGGATTTGAACTCAGGTCCTCCTGACTCCAGAGTGGGTGCTCTATTCACTCCTGCCACCTAGCTACCCCCTCCCAGGTCTTTATCTACAATGCCCCCATGCTAATACTTTCACCTCAACTTTTCCTTCTATCCCATCTTGAGGCCAGGGCCTGTCTTTCTACTTGTAATTGTATTTCCAATATACTCTTAGCATGGTGCCTGGGACCTAGGAAGTGCTTAACAAATGTTTATGGACTTGACTTAGTCACACAAGTTTCTGGGAAATGTCCCAAAATTTGTTTGGGAGTAACTGAGAGGCTATCTTGAGAAGAAGTGTACTGCAACATGGGGAGGGCGGGGGGACCCTGAGAACATGACTTCAAAGGGAGAGGGCCCTGGAGTCGCTGCCACGGTGGGCCTACATACGTGCAGAAGAGGTATGCTTGAGGGACAGAGGAAAGAGGGGCAGCTGGCCATGGCTGGTGTGGAGCCCAAGCAGGCTCCACAGCAGTCGCTGGCTTCTGCCTCCATTGAGACAGATGGGACAGGCAAGGCTGAATCAGGGGGTGTGCCCGACTGATGGTGAACCTGCCCTTGCCTGAGAATCCATGCAGATGGCCAAGTGCTTCTCTCCTTTTCCTGTCTCCCATTTTGTCTGAAATAAGGGATGTCTGATCTGGAGTTTACCCCCCTGTTCTTTATAATAGTTTATGTGCTGTTTTAATTAGTATCCTAGCTAACCAGTTTAGATAAAGATAAAGCATCCTGGCTTCTTGGTGTTGTACTTCATTACCAGCTGTATCAGCAATGCAGTATTCACAATGCCTACAGTAACTATAAATATGCTGATATAGTTATTAATCACAAAATGGAACAGGCTCTCTACATAAGAAATATAGATAGTGCATTCATTTAAATACCAGAAGACTGAGTCCCAAAACCAGAAAGTCAAAGCCAACCCAGTCATGATGAAGTTGGCACATGTGGCCAAA
>JAQQSV010010915.1:0-13145 GCA_028646515.1 Pseudochirops corinnae | reverse complement strand
ATATGGGAATTTTAGGTTTGCATAACATTTTAAAATATTATCTAATTCATCCTTTTAACCCATGTTAGAAGGTAGTTATTGTTATTATCTCCATCTGTGGATGAGTAAATTAAAGGGAGCTGATGTTAAATGACTTGTCCCATATGACAGAGACAGACTAAATTTGAACTCAGGTCAGTTTTTCTCAAAGTTCATCACTCTGTCCACTGTGCCATTTACCTGCCTCAGTTACTCTAAAAGATCTTCATAGACTGTTATCTCTCTACTCTTTTATAATTCTTCATCCCTCATCTTGTTATTCTCCAAGTTAGTAATAATATTCTTCCTAAAAGAGGGTGCCTATAACTGAACACAGTATTCTAGAATACATGAAATCTGACTTCAGTTGAACACAATGGGACTTTCCTCTCTGTAATTTCAGAAACAATTGCTCTTTTAATGAGGGTGAAGTTTAAATGAATATTTTGGGGGGTTCAAGATATTTCTTATTCATATTATGCCAGAGAGTGATATGGTCTATTGAGTTAAATAATATAGAATCATAAAGGATAATAATTATATACACTGAAGAGAGTTTCCGGGATACACCTTCTCTTTTCTCCATACTTTTTCTTTATAATTTTTAAATGTCAGTATAATTTTAAAATACATTTTCCTTCAAATACTAGGAATAAGAAATGCAAATTTAAATAAAAGTCAACTGACATGGCTACAGAATCTAATCATATATGCCACACTACCCACTTATCTTCACCAATTCTTGATTGAGAGGAAAGATTTTTTTTTCTCTTCTCTACGATCAAGGTTGATCATTATAATTCATCTGAACTCCTTTGTATTTCAGTGTTTGTTTGTTTGATTTTTATATTACAGTGTGTACTTCTCTTTTGGTATTATTCTTTTTACAAAGTATAAAAATCTATTTTTATCTGAAATTCTCATATATGCAACATTCTTTCTAACACAATAACAACTCATTAAATTCAATGCTAATGCAAGGATCAAAATAAATTTTAAAAAAACAAGAAAAATAGTTTTTTTAAAAAAGATTGAAAGCTATGAATGATATGCAATTAAATTACCTCCAAAAGAACCTTTTACAATATGATATTAATACAAGAAATGAGAATCAGATGGAGGAAAGTGATTGCAAGAATTATACTGGTGAAAGCAACTGATATAAATTAGCCATGATAATAATATTTTAGGAGAGGCCCATCAGGGTCTCCCCTTGCATCCTGAGTCATCTCCAGTCATCTTAAAGAATATCTGGTCACTGGATTCAAATAGCTCTAGAAGAGAAAGGTAGGCTGGTGACCTTTGACAGCCCTCCTTCACTCGAATCAAAGTCAAATGGAAGTCATGTCATCATTTCCTTGATGCCATGGCCCTGTTGAAAAAAAAGGACAAATACAACCTGTGAGTAGACTGAGCTGCCTGAATGGGAAACCAGCTAGTTGAGTAACTCAGTTTATCCCTTTCCTTCTCTTCTCCAAAGGAATGTAAACTTTTATAGAAGCTGCCCACTTAACTGGGGGTTTACTGCCTAGATTCTTCCCTCCCTCCACCCTCTTTCTTCATTTCCTTCCTTTCCTCCCTTCCTTCCTTCCTTCCTTCCTTCCTTCCTTCATTCCTTCCTTCCTTCCTTCTTCCTTCCTTCCTTCACTCCTTCCCTCCTTTCTTCTTCTTTCCTTCCTTCCTTCTTGCTTCCTTCCTTCCTTCCTTTCTTTCTCTCTTCTTTCACAAAAACCTTAAACTCAGTTCAATCTGAAGCTCATAGATTGGACCACAAAAGGTCCCTCTCCAAGCTCCCCTTAAGAGCTCTATTTTGGGCCCTCATAGCTTAGAGTGAATGTCAATGGTAATTGTTTCTTTTTGGAACAGTATCCATGAGGGTCTTCCCCTCCCAGCTTATTTTTTTTCTTTTTTTCTAATTAAAGGGGAAATCCTTTTACTCACTTCTTAAAGAGGCCTATTCATTGAATGGGCATTACCTCACTCTAAATGAATACCTGAAAAGACCTTATTCTAAAGGCCAGGGTCTCCCATTACATCCTGAATTATCCCCAGTTATCCTGATGAATATCTGGTCACTGGATTCAGAGGGCTCTGGAGGAGAAAGTGAGGCTGGTGACCTTACATAGCCCTCCCTCACTCAAATCAAAATCAATTGCAAATCATGTCATCATTTCCCTGATGCCATGGTCCTCTTTCAAAGCGGACAAACAAAACAATCTATGACCATCATCATTTCAGTGAACTCCTCTGTAGCCTTCTTATGAACTACATCACCACTCATACCAGAAAACATGACCTTAATGGAAAAAGAAAAAACAATCTAAACCATTCGCTTTGTCCTCCCTTCCTTCTTCTTGTGCGTTCATGAGCTATAATAAATAAAGCAACTGTCGTTTTTTTCCTGCCTGAAAAAATGGTACCACTCCATATCCATGTAACAATCTGTACCTAAGTATCTTTCTTTCTTCACAATTTCTCTATTTTTCCTCATTAAAATGTTAGCTCCTTGAGGACAGGGACTGTCTTTCCTTTTATGTGTGTCATTTAGTGCTTAGAACAATCTTTGGCAGATAGCTCTTAGTAAATGTTTTTAACTCATTGATTGATCACATATTTCTGGTAATATTATGGGTGAATTAAGAAATATAAAAAATAGTGACTTTTTTGGACAATTTCTTATTGTCTTTCAGAAGGGTTTGGCCAATCTCAAGTCCATCAGTAATGCATTAGTGGTTTTACCCATTTCCCCCGTATTCCCTGATATTTTTTCATGGTTCTTACCTTTGCTAATTTAATGGATGTGTTGAAAATGCTCAATCATTTTAAATTACATTTCTCTTATTAGTGATTATTCTACATCTAATTATTAATTGATTATATTTCTTTTGATAACTATATTTCTGTTATTTAAAAAAAACTATTTGTAGGGAAATATATTTTTATCTTATTTCTGAAAACTAATACAGATGTGTGTATATATGTATATATTTGTGTGTATATATGTATATATATACATATATGTATATGTATGTATATGTTAGTATATGTCTTAAATTAAACTCTTTAGGTATATGGATGTGTTAGATAATTCAGGATGTCTCCCATAACAATATGTCTTTGAATATTCCTTGTCTCTTTTTCTTGCCTGAGTCACTTCCTTCCCTCAAAAAATTGTTTTTTCTGCCTCAAATTCTTGGGGTCAAATTATTCTACAGAGATAGAGGAAGATGGCACAATTTATAGAGCTGATCTCAGTTCAAATCTGGCTTCAGACTTTTACTAATTGTATGACCTTGAGCAAGCCACTTAACTTTTATCTTCCTCAGTTATCTCATCTATTAAGCTGGAATAGGACCTATTTCCTAGGCTTGTTTTGAGGATAAAACAATATAATATTTATAAATTGCTTTATGTATCTTAAAGTGCCATGTAATTACTATCATCATCTTTTTTTTATCATCACCATTTATTATTATTGTTACCAAATTTCATTGGTCATTTAGGTCATGCCCAATCTGTATAAAATACTGTTTGTTTAGCTTTTGGCACAATAGCCTTCAAACCAATTCTTTAAGTACAGAACCTTGGGAAATTAATATATGCTGCTTATTCATTGCCTTTGTTGAATCATTACTATCTTTAAAATCTCTGTGTATCCACCAAAGATTAACATGACTCTTTTCTTCACAATAAATTTTCCTAAAGCCCAAGGAAATATTTTTTTCTATCCTCATGAATCATTCCTCCCTCTCATTTCCATGATGGAATGATATGTTGAGGTAACCTGTATGAGTAAGTTAAGAAAATCATCTTTTACTCCTAACCCTACTATCAATTTATTTTGTGACCTTGTGCCAGTCTCTTGGCTTCACTCATCCTTGGTTTTTATTTTCACCTACAAAATAATAGGATTCGAGGAGGTGAATGTTAAGGTTCATTCCAAATCTATGATCCCATACTGTCGTGTATATTCTGAGGCAACTCTCCCAACTCTCGCACAGATAAGTTGGGTTGTCCAGAGTGTGGCTACTAGATCAGGCAGAATTAGATGGAGTCTCTCGGTAGGCTTTTCGCTTTTCATTTCATATCTCTTGACCTATCACCCCACTCCCCCAAGTGTTTTCTGCCATGATTATCATTTGAGGATCAGTTATTTAGCCAGATAAGTCTTATTTTGAGAGAGATACTTACTAAGATGGTATAGTTGTGGAAACATTACCCTCACACATATATACACATCTTGTCCTGCTCCCTTAAATATTACCAGTGAAGGATGTGTGAATATGATGCAGTAGAAATTTCTGGTTTTGAAGGCAGAGGACCTGGAATCTTTGGACAAATTATTTTACCTTTGTATGGCTCAACTTACTAATTTTTAAAATAAAGAGGGTTATACCTAGCAACATCCAAATTCTTTTCCAAGTGTAATTTTGGGAAGCCCTTGTCCTCACAAGGTATTCTTTCTATTTGGGATCATCTCTCATTGGTCAGCAATTCTTCTTAACTTTGAGAACCTGCCTCTCAGAAAATTCCTATTTCAGGCTTCTGCAGCCTGAAACTCTAATCTCTGGATGTTTAATCCTTTTCTCCATTACAACCCTTTAAATATTTGATAATAGCTATCTTAAGGTCTTTTTTTTTTTCTTTTTGGGATTACATTTCCAATTCCCTTAAACAAACTGTATTTAGCATGGATTTAAATCCTGTAGACACTCTTCTTTCGGTTCCTCTGAACTGGCTCCAGTTTATCATGCATCACCCAAAGATATGACGCCTTCAAAATAATATGATGGTTTATAAGTGAAGAGTGAAATTATCATTTCCCTTGTTTTGTATATCAGTGCTTCTAATAATGAAGGGTGAGACAGAATCAATACTTTAGGCTGCCTGTTTGTTTCATTGAGCAGGCAGTCAATTCAAGCAATGTCTTTATTTTTCTACTGATTTATAGGAATAAATAATCCCATTTAATATTTCTGGAATTGATTTTTTTTTGTTTAGGCTAAGAGCAGAAATTGGTCTCTTTCAATCCCTTCTTTTCCTTTTCCTTCTTTTCCTTCTTTAGCTCTTTCTTTCTCCTTTCTTTATCTTTTTGCTTCCATTCTTATTTCCTTCACTTCCTTTCCCTTCCTTTCTCCTGCTATTTCAAAGATATTTATAGCTTGCAGTAATACATTTCCTCTACCAAAGCAAGTAAACATTCTCTGAAGCTTAAAATTTTGGAGAATCACATGAGTTACTGAGAGATTTGGTGCTGTGCCTAGAGTTGCATGAACAGTAAGTGCAATACAAGGGCATGTCTCTCAGCTTAGCTCTTCATCCATTAAGTCATACTGTCTCTCTCCACATTGATTTCTCTTACATCTTATCTAAATATATTTAATTCACTGTTTCAGCCTATTGATGTCTCTTTGGATCCTGGCTGTCATTCAACATATTATTCATCTCTCCAAGCTTTGTATAATTCTTTAGTTTGAAAAGCATATAATCTAAGTCTTCATCCATTTCACTGATAAAAAAATGTTGTAGGGGGAAGCAGGGTTAGAGACATAAACCTGGGGATATTCCCAATCCCTTCATCATTATTTGTTGGATCAAGCTATTCAACCAGTTCATAATAAACTGATTTTGAAAATAGGAGTGAGAAGAAGACCTCAATAGTAAGACAAATCTCTCTCAAACAAACAACATAGTGAATTCTTCTTACAAAGGCAGGAAACAATTTCTACCTGTATCTAGTCCTGGGATTTTAAGTGGTGAAAAAAAAAACACAACTAAACTTCCAATAGGTCTATCTGCTTAATTCAAGGTAAATAGTGACCGAGGTAGATCATGATCATCACCACAGTAATTGCCGTACAAAACTGATCTTTAGCTGCCTTTTGCTTATTATCCAACAACTAGATGCTTGGATTCACTTATATGGATTGGTTCACTTCCCCTCTTCTGATCAACAGCAGGAGAAGAGCAATATGGAGCTGAAAACAAAAACAGGTTCCAGAGTACAGATATGAATGATCACTTAGAGACATGAACTTGGTCTTGTGAGGCCAATGATGGTGCTATGCAACTAAACCAAATATCAGTCTTCAAAGATTCTTTTTCCTCCTCTATTTCTTTAGCATCCTCTTGAAGTCATTTTTTTTCAAGACTGAATTTACCTGTAACTAACAATGGTGCTTACTAGCAATTGGTTCCTTACCAATTCTAGAAGAAAATACAAATGGTATGATTTATAACTATAAGAGACTGTTAGAGACCATGTTATCCAACCTCCTCACTGTACCGGTAAATAAACTTAGGTCCTGATAATTAAGTGATTTGCCCAGAGTCACAGAACTACTAACTGAAAGAGAGACAATTTAACTCCCGGTTTCTCTTTACAAATCCAACACTCTTCCTATAACACTGAGAACATTTGAAGTCTTTCATAGAATCTCCTATATCTACTTTTCTTGACTTACTTTTACTTCACCACTATCCATGACCTCTACATTCCAACAAACTGATTGACTTTGTATTCCCACCTCCCTGCTTTTATAGAAGAAGAGACTCAGTTTATGACTCATATAAATCTCAAACTTTTTTTCTATTTATGTATTAGTTTAGGGGTCCATTCATTTCCAGCATTCAATGATTTTCTACTCTTCCTATATATAACTTGCTTTCTATATATTTCTCTGCATGTTGTCTCCTCCATCACGAGGTAACATCCTTAAGGTCAGAGAATGTCTTTTGTCTCTTTTTGTTAGCACAGTGACAGACATATAAAAGGTGCTTGGTGAATGTTTATGCAATTGAATGTTTTTATTATTCTGTTGGCTCAAGTAATCATGGGAGATATGAAGTTTAGATGTTTGGTACTTGTTTTCATTGAGTCTAGAGTTTAGTAAGAGAATAACACAGGCCTTAATGAATGTAACATTCAGTAGTACATCATAAGTTAATTGAAGCAGTGGAAAAAAACAATGTTATATGAGCTCAAAGAAAAATAAAAAAAATATTGCTAACAGGCTATCAGGGTATATCTTCATAGGGACTGTAATATTTGAACTTCATGTTAAATGATGGGTAGTAATTTGTTAAAGAAGAAAAGAGAAGGCAGGTGTTTATTAAGGAACAACCAAGTTCTTATAATCAATGGACCATTAGTTCAGAACTAGAGAGAATATTAGAGGCCATCTGTTCCAACAAAAACTTTAAAAAAATGAAGAAACTAATGTTTGCAAATGCTAGGTGCCTTGTCCAAAATCGCACAATTAATAAGGGTTAGAATTTTAAGCCAGATTCCTTGACTCTAAATCAATGGCACTTTCCACCATAGCACAATTCAGAGGCTTTGGGAAATCAGGATGGAACAGTGGATAGGGGACTGGGTCTAGAGGCAGATAGGCACAAATTGAAATCCAGCTTCAGACTCTTAATAGCAATTTTACCTGGGAGAAGTTGGTTAACTTCTGCCTGCCTCTATTTCCTTAATAGTAAAATGGGGATGATGATGATGATGATGATGATGATGATGATGATGATATGATGAAATGATGATAATAATAACAATAACAATAATAAGGGGAAGAAGAAGAAGAAGAAGAAGAAGAAGAAGAAGAAGAAGAAGAAGAAGCAGCACCTAACTTTCAGAGTGGTTGTGAGGATCAAGGGAAATAATATTTTCAAAGTGCTTAATACAGTGCCTAGCACACAGTAGGTACTTAATAAATGCTTGTTCCTCCCTTTCCTTGGCAGGAGGGAATAAAATAGATCAGTTTGGTGGTAATGCAGAGTACTTGTAGGGCAACAATATATTATAAATGGAATTTCTATGAATTATTCTTTCAAATGTTATATTTCTATCAAGTATTGTCTGACAATTTGTTGCCTGCTAGCAAGCTAGGTGGCACAGTGGATAGACAGCTGGACCTAGAGTGAAGAAAACTTGAATTTAAATCCAGCCTTGGCCACTTTCAAGCTGTGTGACCCTGCTTAAGTCATTTAACCAGTTTCTTTTTTTGTGATGATCAAATGAGATAATATTCATAATATTATAATATAATGAGATCATATTTATAATATAATATTCATAAAGTGCTTAGGATAGTACCTGACACTTAGTAGGCACTGTATAAATGTTAGTTGTCAGTAAGTTGTTGTTATTATTATCATTATTACCTATTTTTGCCTTCCTGACTCTTGCTGATTTCATAGTACCACTTTTTCTCCATCTACAATGCATATGAACAATTCAACTCTAAGCTGGTTGCCTAATTTCAGATCCCCAGTTCCTTTTTTGATCATGTATTCTTGTCTATTTCATATGGAACGTTTTTAATTCTGTATTCACATTCTAAGTGGCTGGCACTTCTACCTTTCTTCACAACTCATAGTCCCAAGTCTCACCTCATATCTAGCTCCAACTGGAATTCACAATCTCAGGGCCTGAAAACGACCTTAATGTATTTGATCTCTCTTTATCTCAGTTTACCCCTCAGTTAAAATGGTAGCAATGCAGTACTGAGGATAAAACACAGACTTAGGAAGACTAGTACTTTGGGAAGTGGACATGAGAAGCAGTTCTGCCACATTCTTACTTAAACCAGTGACAAGTGACAATCTCTCTGAGCATGTTTCTTCATCCATAACATGGTTATGATAATACATTACCTACCGCACTTTATAGGCTTGTTGCAAGGAAAGTACTTCATAAATTTTAAAATATTCTAAAATGTTATTATTTCCCTGAGTGGGCTCCATAAAACTGACTGTCTGATATTCCTAAAACATAAATATGGCCACATCTAATCATCTCCCCATCATCATTGTCAGTATTTTCATCATCATCTAGAGTTTATCTTTCTTCCCTTTAGGGCAAAAAACAATCCCCAACTTGTGATTTAAAGTGCTCCCCAATATGGCTCCTGTATCCTTTTCTAGTATCCTTATCCTGCATGATTCCCCACATATTCAGTCCTAAAGATTTAACATATTCTAGTACCTGTTACCCTTTGCTTCATTCTTTACCACCACCATCATTTCCATTATTAAGTGGTCCCACTGCCACCATGTCTGGAATCCACTCTCTAATCATATTAAATTATATAATCTCTGAACTTCTATCAACCCCCTTCTCAGAGGCTTTCTTCTGCGCATGGCCTTTCTGAATCTCCCTCTTCATCATCACTGCTTCCATCTTTAAATTGTTTTTCATTAATTCATATATTTTTTATATTTACTTACTTGATTAAATATCAATTCCCTCCCTTTGGAATAGAAACATCTTGAGGGCATGGTTGCTCTCCATTTTGTTTGGGGATTTCCATTGCTATTCATTTAGGATAGAGAGACAGATTAGACTTATGATTTTGTTTAGTAAGGAACTTCCTGGTGTGGGAAATCTCTACCAAGGCAGTCCAGTACTTTCTCTGCAATTGTCATTTGGAACATGTGTCTTGATCACCTAGAGATTAGTTGACTCCATTGCTAGTTTGTGTCAGAGGCCAAATTTGAAACTTAATCTTTCTGACTTCAAGGACAGTTATTTTCATTGAACTATATTAAAAATGGCACATAGAAGGTGCTTAATAAATGTGTATTTTACTGAATTAATTTAAAAATCACTATATCTAACAAGCCTCTTAGATAGTTACCATGAAAGTACCAGATGACTGGCACCTTGGCACAGGCAGAGAACCATTAGGATGCATAGATCCTGGCTACTGTACAGTATTTGCTCAGAAAGAGAAGCCCATAGAGACAGGACAGAGAATTACAGAATGGTCTCCTCTTTCTATCCATTTTGAAAGAATTCCCTTTGCCTCTCCATAATACAAGGGTATTTTAAGCAGGACTTAGCCATGGGGCACACATCATGTAATTTGCCCAGTGCTTCTGAAACATCCATTTTCTCTGCTCAAATGCAGAAACTTGGTTGTTTCCCAAGATTTTGGTGCCAATCTTCTGAATCTGGGGAGAATATTGCTGGGGAGAGTTTATTTCCAAGTTGATCCTGGTAATATTATATACAAAAAATAGGGTTACCTAGCAACCTAGTTAACTAGCAACCCTAGCTACCCATCATTGTGGGAAGCAAGTAGTTTACTGTCTCAGGTGTATTTTCTGACTGAATTCTATATATTCAAACATCACCTAGAGATCTCGCTTTGTTCTTCTGAGGGAAAAGAAAGGTTTGTTTCCATTACCCCTTCTCTTAAGAAGATGTGTATAGGGCATTGAAGGAAATTCCTTTTTGACTACTGGATCGTTACTGTCAATCTGTCTAATGACAAGGAAATAGATCAAAGGTGTGTTTTGACTTATTGCTTTGGAAGACACCGAAGAAGAGCAAGACCATTCCTGAAATACTCTGGAGAATGCCAGATTTGACAGAATGAAGCACTTGTAAACAGAGAATGAAGAGGCTAGATGTAAAAGGGTGGAAACAGTTCATTTTAAAGGGACTGATTAAGAACAGCACTATAGAGGAATTTAATAAAATGCAAATTTTGCCAGTTGATGTTCAGGATGAAGGAAAACTTTGCCATGGAAAAGAAGCTCAAATTAACTAGCTTCAATGACATTTGGATGGGGGAACTGCCTCATTCTTCAATCCAATTTACAGGAGTTAATAAGAACAATAAAAAATAATAGCATTCATATTGACAATTGATAATTGACAATTAATAGCAATCATAATGACAAATATCTGTTACATTGCTTCTTTATTTTCAGAAAACACTTTCTATGTCTCTTCATTATTTCATTTGATTTTCACAACAACCCTATGTAGTAATTACTGTTATTACTCCCATTTTATGGACCAGAAAACTAAGGCTGAGATATGTTAGAGGGCTTCTGCAGTGTCACAGAATAGGGAAGGGTATGAAGCAAGATTTGAAGTCAGATCCTCTTCTGAGACAAAGTACTCAATCCACTGTGGCACCTAACTCTCTCTCCTGGATCTTTCTATGCTATATATTATGTTGTATCAGGTTATGTTTCATCACATCATGTTATAATTTGTTATGATAATGGTATGCATAGGATACTCTGCTATACTTTATATTTGTTATGCTATGTTTTTTTTTGCTAATAAGAAATAATGCTTTTTAATTATTTTGCTTACAAAATGAAAATAAGAAGCTATGGAATAATCCACAACTGTCTAAAGAATCAAGATGTATAGATCCATGTCTGAATGAATAGTGTCTGTCACAGATTAGGAAAAAGGGGAAAGAACAAGAATTTATGAAGGACCTACTATGTGCCAGGACTTGTGCTAAGCACTTTTGCCCATTTCATTCATAAGATCCTTACAGAAACTTTAGGATGTTTATTATGATTCTTACTTTGCAGAGGGAGAAACAGGGGCAAATAAATATGTAATGACTTGTCCAGTTCCACACAGCTAGGAAGAGGCTGGATTTGAACTTGTGTCTTTCTGACTCCAGGTCTAGTACTGTATCCACTGTCCTACCTGGCTGCCTCTCTTCTAATTAGATAACTGACAAATTTATCTTGGTTGTTAGAATGGTTGACTTAACCTCTCAATGCCTTAGACAAAAATCTCTATGCTCTAAAGCTATAACTTTCAGAATGGGTGAAGACCTTCAGTGACAGTTTATTCACTCTGGCATTGAAACCATATCAATGAAAGCAGAGATTCAGTTCAAAAGCCTAAGGGAATCAAGCTGCCTCACACACATTCACCTTGTGAAATATGACTATGGAGAACAATGTGAATCCCATGCTTACCCAGAAAAAGAGTTGTGCAGTTTCCTATGTACTTTAGAACCTACATAAGAATTGCAGACTGGGTCTGAGAATAGTCCAATTCAAAATGTATTAAGAGAGTTGGGGACATTTCACTTTCAGTAGCTGGAAACTGTCCTCAGGGACTTAGTGACTAATTTCCTCAAGTGCTAAAACTTCAGTTATCACAGATTTGGAGGTGAATGGGGAATGCCTCATTTTACATGTAAGAAAGTCAAGGACTAGGACAAGTGGTGACAAATTTACAGTATTCATCCTATATGTTCACATGGAATATTTGTGCACAACTTGTGGTCAAGCATTCTGAACTTGTAGTGGTCTGATCAGTCACAGTCAGACACATTAAAATTTGGCTCTAGCATAGTGATGTCATTTTGGTCTTCTTTGAGAACAAAGTTCAACAATCAATCAACCAACCACCATCACCACCATATTGTCTATCTCTTTGCTTCAAGAATTCTGGAGATGCGTATTATGATCCTTCTGGATCCCTCATCTTTAGTGGTTGTGTTCATAACCTATCTATGTATTGCCATCCTTGGGGATTTTTTTTTGGAGTGGGGAAGTCAGGGCCATTGAGGTTAAGTTACTTGCCCAAGTGTCAAGTTTCTGAGACTGGATTTGAACTCAGGTCCTTCTGACTCCAGGGCCACTGCTCTATTCAACTTGCCACCTAGCTATCTCTGGTATTTTCTCAATTATATGGTTAATTTCTTTTCATGAATCTTTCCCTGTGTTCATATGCATGCACACATGCATACATGTATGTATATATACATATGTGTATGTGTACATATGTGGGTATGTATCTACAACTAGGTGGGTCAGTGGATAAAGTGCTGGCCTGGGGTCAGGAATACTTGAGTTCACATCTGACCTCAGATAGTTACTACCTGTGTGACCCCAGGCAAGTCATTTCACTTCTGTTTGCCTTAATTCACTGGAGAAAGAAATGGTAAAACCAGTATCTTTGCCAAGAAAACCATGTGAACAGTGTGGTCCATGGGGTCATGAGGAGTCATATACTAATGAAAAGAATAAAACCCAAATATATACATATATGTATACAAATATATACTAATGTGTGTGGATGTATAGAGATATTTTGACATATATCATATCAATACTATATGTTTATAAATATATACATACTGGGCAGCTAGGTGGCACAGGTATAGAGGACCTGTCCTGGAGTCAGGAGGACCTGAGTTCAAATTTGGCCTCAGACACTTAACACTTACTAGCCATGTGATCTTGGGCAACTCATTTCACCTCAATTGGTCTGCCCTCCCCCATCTAAAAAAGCAAAAATAAATATATAGTATTGGATGTATGTATGTGTGCATGTATATATATATATATAT